>JACEFZ010021243.1:0-16539 GCA_014155875.1 Cepaea nemoralis | reverse complement strand
AAAAAAATTAAAAAGGTTTTTTTTTAAAACCCCACCCAAATTAAAATAAAAAAAATTGACAGATAAATACAACATATGTTTACATGAATTGCAATAAACAATTCTCAAAATAATGCTCAACACTGAAAATAACAAATCCTCTGATCATGAACTTACCATTTATATGCTGTTATATAAGGGTAAATAATGAAGCAGTTATATTATTTTTGCTACGTGTTCAATAATTTGATTACACCTTTGCATGAGCATGCATGTCTAAAGACCTAATCCACAAATGAATAAATTGAGTAATGCTATGTATGTTTATAGGAAGGGGCTACTGCAAAAAGCCAGATTAGGAGAGCCAGTACAGTATGTAGAATAATTGTGAAATTCAAACAAAGATTTAAAAGAAACACATTACACCACACTTCAGATAACAAACCAGACCCAATATACAAAAGTCTATGGTGTATCTACTATTATGTTTTCTACACAGTGCACAGATTAGACACATAGGCCATGGTTAAATCCCCAGCTGAGGAGAGAAGGGATTATTTCCTCCAACCACATTCACATCAGGAGGCAAGATGTGTTAGAGGCTAGGGTTTTTATTTTTCGGCTAAAAGACAAACTCTCCTTTCTTTTTAACCAAGAAACAGATCACACGCCTAATATTTGAAGCACGAGCCTAAAGATTTGAGATGGCCATCTACAACCACAAAATAACTATATACAAAGCAATGCAGCACACACTCATACATACATATATATATTATATTTTTTGTTCTATGCAGCTGTTGCTTTAAAGTAATTAATGTAGGTAACATCAAGAAGTAAAATTAATAAATAGGAGAGTTTAATATAAAATCTCATTAAATGATCAAAACAAATCAATACTTACACTGCCCTGCAGACTGTTCAGTGCCAATCGTTGGTGTCCCCGCTTGATACGCTTTTCAACATCTCCTATTAAATTCTGGAGAAATCTGTTGAAATCCTCCTCATATACAGACTTCTTGTCAAACCTTGAACTGTTCTGATACCTACAAATAAGCATTCATAAATCAATATTTAATAAAGGTACAGGTAGGTCAGCATGGTCGAATGGATAAGAACGCGTGTTCTTAAACATCTGGTGTCCTGATGCTGAGGTAAGGGGTTTAAATGTTGGACTAAAATGTTGACCTATCGTCCTTACTTGGGGTAGTTAATTACAAGTACCTCTAAAGTCTGAGTGGGTTCACCTGATGGCGAGGGACACTGTTAATAGGGAAAGCTAACCCACATGCAAAATTCAGTCCAACACTACTAGAAGTAATATGTATTGACTAGTTCAAAGCGAGCGAGCGCCCAAAAAAAATAAAAAATAAGAAAGATATGATCATGTAAAAAAGGACATATTTTAATTACAGATCTAGAGATAAATCCGACAGTGTAGAAGCCTGAATAAAATAATTAAAGGATAATATGAAAGAATTTAATTTGATTTCAGTCACAAGAATGGGAGGCTGTTAAGATCATTGTGTTGCATATAAATGAATACTCTGTACCAAGTACGAGGACCAGCAGGTTCTGTATTGGTTTTATGGAACCCAGTGCAAGACTTCAGCCATGCCTTATACACCATGGATAAATGGCCATCATTGACCTGAACCGAACTGGAAGGGGACCTCAGAACTGGTGACCCCTAGCGATGCAGTGACCAAACACTGCGGAGCAGAAGATTACTCTGGCACTCATCAGTCTACCTCAAATCATGGGTAAATGATGTCCAAAAAATATGTGCTCTATTAATTTATACATGATTCTAATGTCCACTGAGTGTAATTTATAATAAATGATAACTAAGTTAAAATTATAAAACTAGAACCATACTGAATGACAATTCAGTTGAAATATCTACTAAACGTTCTATTTACTAAACTAAAAAATCTACTAAAGAAATATCGGTGCTATTTAAAAAACATTGCCTCATATTCAAGTTTCTCAAAAATTAAGAAAGATTCTGACTGTCCCTAATCTGCTACATCAAAATCCCCATCTTGAAAGGGATTCTAACATACGTTCACTGGGCAGGCTGGCAAGTAAGTTAGCCACTGCATTACCTGAGCTTCCCAAACATCGTACACACCCAATTGATCGTACACACTGTAAATTTGTTATAGTGGTTTTAATATAGATTCTTAAGTGATATTTTTACAGCAGGATAAAATAGTAATTTCTTCAGAATACTCACTCCTTACGCAGGGCTTCATCATGAATTTTGCCACATGGTCCTGTAAAAATAAAATAAAAATGTTCAATACCAAGTAAATTAACACAGTTACTATGAAAAACAGTATTTATATAGTAGGAAAGATAACAAACTTATCACAATAAGAAGATTGCACTTCAGAAACTGTTTTTTAGTCTAGCCTTATTCACCTTAGGTACTATACAATCTTTATATTTTGTGTTATTTCAATACACACTTATTTGGACTCCAAGCACCAGTAAACTACTCCATACAGTATCACTTATTGGATATCATCACATCAGTAGGCTACTAACTCGCTGTTGCCTTAGTTTTCATAAATGTATCAGATTAAATAGGTGGCAATGAAGATCGTCTTAAAGAGATCTATCAAAGAAGCATATATACCCACCAAGATCAGCTCTGGTATTGGTGAAAAGCTCATGGGGACAAAATCCACATAAAAAGTACTTGCATACCTGGGGGAAAAGACATTAAATGTAAGACTAAATTAAAGGTTTGACAGGTTACATAAAGAAAACAAATTTTAAAGTTTTTAAACAAATTTATTGCCTGTACAAGAAATCAAAGAAGGGCAGGTTTATGGATAACTAATACATCAGGTCTGTTGATATACAGAACATATTATTAAAATATAATCTAAGTAAATGGTCATGGTTAGTGTGCATGATGCTTAGAAGGTTATTTTCCATAGTGAAGATAAATGAGTGGGATATGGACAAACAGGGAAAAGTAAAGATAGAGAAATGGAAAAGTGTGAATGAGATGATAACAGTAATAAAAAGTGACATTTTCATTAGCTTTATGGCGGAAGTCGTCACTGTCCTGATATAATCGTTGGAGATGCAGAAGTTGGAGAGAAAGAAATAGAATACTTGCAGGAGGGAAGATGGGAGGTGTAGAGAAGTAAAGCATGTGAATCTGTAGTTTATAGCAAACCGAGGTATGGAAGCCTACAGAGGTACAAACAAAAATGTACAGCTAATGCTCAAATGGTGGAAGTAAGTTTGATTCTGAAATGGAAATTGAAGAAATTAGAGAAATTCTAGACTCATCACAGAAACACCAAAACAGTCATAAATGGACCTCCTGCAGAACTCAGGGAGCCCGCTGGTATATTGATCCCATACCTGATGTTTCAGATAGTCCATCAAAGACAGGCATAATTAGGATCATCTTTGTGTCCACAGACACCCAAACCACTTATCTGCTTGAAATAATGTCCATGAAACTCATACAATAGCAATGGTTCTGTGACCTTCTTGAGAGATGACGTATATTGAGGGAAGTCATATTCTTCTTCTTTTGTTCGCTTGAAATATGTCTAGCTTGCTTGCTTGTGTACGTTGGCTTGAGCTCCAATGCGAAGTCCTGTATGTCGGATGAAGGCATTCTGTTGTCCAACATCAGTGTGATGTCATACAGGACCTGCGGTTTGCGTGAGTATCCGTTGTCCCATGTCTGGCTTATTGGTGTGCGTACTGGTGGTTCCTCGCCATACAGGCAGACACTCTCTAACTTCGGAGGAATCGGCGATCCTTTAGCCAGGACCCCGAAGGGACCTGTTGCTCAGGACGCTCAATGAGGAAGCGTCAATAGATCTTGGCCAGTATATAACCCGGCCCTGGTGCCTTGGAAACACCTCTGCGTCCCAAATATGTCTATAACTGCAATGTTGTCTCTTGTATGAATTTAACTGTCTATTTTTAGTTCACCCAGTGGTCCATAGAGTTTATCTTCCACAGTCGTCTCTCTAGGATAGAAGGTTTGCCTAGATATGTTGTATTTTGGGCAGTCCTGGAGTATGTTGCTTGCTTGCTTGCTTGTGTTCGTTGGCTTGAGCTCCAACGCGAAGTCCTGTATGTCGGATGAAGGCATCCTGTTGTCCAACATCAGTGTGATGTCATACAGGACCTGAGTTTTGCGTGAGTATCCGTTGTCCCATGTCTGGCTTATTGGTGTGCAGACTGGTGGTTCCTCGCCATACAGGCAGACACTCTCCGACTTCGGAGGAATCGGCGATCCTATTGACCTCAGCCAGGACCCCGAAAGGACCTGTTGCCCAGGACGCTCGACGAGGACGCGTCAATAGGTCTTGGCCAGTATATAACCCGGCCCTGGTGCCTTGGAAACACCTCTGCGTCCCCCTGGAGTATGTGATCTGCCGTCTGTGACGCCAATCTACATGTGCACATGGTTGATTCGCCAATCTTGAATTTTGTATACCTGTGGTTGTGTAATCTACTGTGTCCTGTTCTGAGGTGCCGAATAATGACTTGTTCTGGTCTGTCCATAACATGGTAGTCATCTTCAGTAGGCTTTCTGACTGATTTGATCTTTCTTTTCTTTTGGTGGTATGTAACAGGCACATCAGGCTGTTCTTCTTTAGCTCCTTCCTTAGCCAATCGATCAGCTCTGTTGTTTCTGAGTACTACAGAGTGAGATAGTATCCACTGTATGGTGACCTTATGCTGACTGCTAAGTTCAGAAAGTAGTGTCTTTAGTACTGGCAATTTCCCAGAGAGGAGCGCCTCGAGTTCTGATTTTGCATCTGTCAATAGCACCACAGGTTGTGTACCATGGCTGGTATTTAGTAACTTCTCTGTTGCTATCTTGATTGCCTCAACTTCAGCATCATAGTTATGGCAGTACTTTCCTGTTGGTGCTCTGGCCATGTCCCTAGTATTATTTGGGTATTCTATGTACACTCCCGCTCCTCCATTTCGAACAGCATTTTGTGCTGACCCCTATGTGTTGACTCATCAAGGAAGCCGAGAGTGACTGTTCTTGGCGGTTCTTCGCTGTACACTGTTTTCTGTTCTTCCTTGTCAAATATTCCTCTCACTTTTGTCTGGATTTAGTGATAGTCTATGTACCTCTTTCCATGGTGTTCGCTCTGGAATAGTTTTCAGGCAGATACCAACTATGGGCAGATCAGCAGTTTCTCTGCAGAGTCATTTGACCTGATGGATAAAACTACTTCTTTTCAACCGCCCCATAGCTAGGTTTTCAAATCTGTTTCTTCATAGGGTGGCCTGGCAAGCTGAGGAACTTTTCTGCTTCTATTAGCGTTTTTATATCTCTGCGCTCTCTCGGTGCTTGTGTCCTCCCCATCTTCTCCATCTCCACTATAAGAGTTGATCTCATCATTTTGTGGTGACTCTTTAAGTGCTTGATTTACACCTTGTCCAGCTCTTGCAGTGTGGTTTTATTAATGCTGAACACCACAGTTAACCCATATTCCAGGTGTGGTTGTATGTTCTGTTGATAAACTTTGCTATGTGTTTTCCCCACTGGCTCCTTCCTCATGTGGTGCCACTTAGTTTTCTCAGGATGGCTTTTTCCTTCTGACTCTTGCTACTGCTTTGTTGATGTGCTTTCTCCATGTCAGCCTGTCATCAAATGTTATTCCAAGATATATTGGTTCTTTATCTTCTCTTAGGGGTATTCCATTTATCTGGATGATTCCTGCCTTTTGTTCTGGAGAGGGTAAATAAAGTATTTGCCCATACAACAAATTTTATCTACAACTCTTTATAGCGATCCGGTGGCCACTGATGCATGTTCATTTGTGCTCCATAGAACCAGGTCATCAGCAATTGTTGCTGCTTTAATTCCATGTGGTAGATTAGCAACAAGATCATTGATGAAGATTAGAAAAAGTGTGGGAAACAAGACTCCGCCCTGGGGAACACCATGATGCTGTAGTACTTTCTAGCTCTTGAGTCCGTCTATCTATACTCTGGCTCTTCTGTTGTGCAAGTATACTTTCGCCCTTTTGAACATTCTTCTATTGACTTTACAGTTGCTCAGTTTCTTCCAAACTTTGTCAAAGACATAGAGAAGTCATACCAAAAGTAGGGGTGTACCGGATTTCGGCTCCGGCAAGTCCGGAATCCGGCCATTTTTACAAATCCGGCTTCGGCTTCGGCTCCGGCCGGATCTCACCTCATACATCCGGCCAAATCCGGCTCCGGCCGGATTTCAAAAATTTGAATCCGGTACAGCGCTAGTGAAAACACTCATGGCGTTCCTCCAGAAAGAAGGTAGTGATGCTGGGATCAAAACTATGAAAGCAACCCTGCTTGAAGCTGTTAGCAGCAGATTTGCGGACATTGAATCCAACAGTATTTACACCTGTGCCACACTACTGGATCCTCGATTCAAGCTGTGCTTCTTCTCCGAACGTGGTAGAAGTGATGCACGAGCCCATCTGCTGTTAGCAGCTAACTCCATTATTGATTCAGCAAACACAGTCAGTCCACAGGATCCATCAGCTACTAGTAGTAGTAGTAGTAGTACTAGTGTTTTGACTTCGGTGAGCACTGCCACACAGTACGAGTCCAGCCTATGGAGCTGTTTTGACATAATTGTCGAGGAAAATCCCACCACAGATCGTTCTGCAAGTGCCGAAGGCAACAGCATTAACACTGAGGTGACACAGTACCTGTCAGAGCCACTTCAAACTCGACAGTCAGATCCAGTTTCATGGTAGCATGCCAAAAAGCAAAGATTTCCAAGTATGGCTAGACTGGCGCAGGCATTTCTTGCACCACCACCTACAAGTGTGCCATCGGAAAGGCTGTTCAGTACTGCAGGAGACATTATCACTGACCACCGCAGTAGCCTTTTACCACAAAATGCGGAGACGATTTTCCTGAAATACAACTCGCCCCTTCTTGACTCTGAGAGTTCAACTTCACAGCCATAATGAAGACTGACTGACTGAAATAGTGAAATTACTGAATGAATGTATTTCAATAAATTCAATCTGTTCAATGTACTGTTGTTGTGAGTTGTAACTGAGCTGCCAATTTGCCAACTGAAAACAATGTGAAAAATAAAAACTGAAACTGAAAACTAAAAATTAAAATGACTAAATTAGCATTATGTGCTTATGTATTATGTTTCATCTTGAACTTAATATTACTTAATTACTTATTCTAATGTAAATGTAATTATGTTACATTTAAACGATTTAATATGAGTATATGTCATCATTGTCATGTCTATAGTAATGAACTGCAGTAATGAACAGTCGAGTGACTCCATTCACCTAAGTCAAGTGATGTAGTACGTTATTTTATTTTTATTTTTTTTTATTTGTAAATCCGGCTCCGGCCGGATCTCACTTCATAAATCCGGCCAAATCCGGCTCCGGCCGGATCTCACTTCATAAATCCGGCCAAATCCGGCTCCGGCCGGATTTCAAAAATTTGAATCCGGTACAGCCCTAACCAAAAGTAAAAGTAAAGATGCGGTACCAGAGAGAGACAGTGAGTGATGTGAAACTAACTTGAAAACTGACATGGCGTAATTGCTGTCCTTATTTTAGTAGTAGTAGTAAGTGAGATTGGCATCCAAAGGCTGAAATTTGATGGCAAGGAACTCTGATGCATGGTCAGTGGTACTTGTACTAGCAATGTCAGTTGTCGGTCTTTGTGAGAAGCAGCGTTTGTGGGCGTAACCATTTTTCGCAGAAAATTCTTTGCAACAAAACAATGACTTCCGGTTTGTAACCATGCTTGCTTATGACCTCATGTATACTAAAACAACGTGGCATACATCACGGGAAACCATTCTAATAAATTCAGAAGTGGTCTATCTGCTAGGCTGCAAGTGTTTGTAGCTTAGAACTTTTTTCTCTTGAAGTTATTAAGTTTTTATTATGTTCGCTAAGCTAAATTTGTTTTTAACTCATATTTCTTTTTGTCTCTTGTTACTGTTTACTGCATTTTTTAATTCTACGTTCAGTTTTACCAGTCTCCCTGGCCGAGGGGTTAGCAGCTTTCTCCGTAACCCCGAATACTCTTGTAGTTGACGTGAGCACACGAGAATTGGAAGCGGTTCGAGTCACGCCAGTGACTTATGAGAGTATGGAGAGTCGCTCAGAAAGTCGTGGCGTGCTGATGAGCGTAATCTAGCCTAGGAATCAACATACAGCTGAAAGATGCTGATGTTGACCGCAATATCCTGAAACAGGATGGAAACGCGCGGGGGGGGGGGGGGGGGGGGGGGGGGGGGGGGGGGGGGGGGGGTGGTGGGTTCAGTTTACATATAATTGAAGAGTTTCAATATTAATCTCTTTTAATTGTGTTCAGGGGAAAATATTTCAGCACAGCCATGAAAAAGAGATAGGACAATCATAACTGAAAATTCAAAATGGCGGCGCTCTGGCTAAACTAATTACTATAGTGGACCTATATATAATTATAATTAGAACTGGCAATTTAACTACTAAAATTAAACAGAATGTAAGTTTCATTTGTAGCAGTGTGATTATTTTTCAGCATTTTACATGCCTGAAAATAATTTTGAAAGCAGTTTTCAGACCCGTTTGTAAACCTGTAAATAATGTGAGGAGTACTTTTTTCTTAGCAGCACAGCAGTAGATTATTTATATTTAAATACAAAACAGTGAAATAAGTTGTGTTTTTTTTTTTTTTAAGTTAGTATTTAATTATTATTTGCTCACTTTTAGATATAGAACAGTGTAATTATTGAGCACAAGTAGAAATCCATTATTAGCGAATATTTACTTATTTTTAAAAATTTCATTTTTAATATATTTTAATAATTAATTAACTGCTGCTTAATTTATGCAGTAGTTACAAACTTATTTACTTACATTAATGCATGATATTTAATCAACAAAAGAAAGATGTCACAATGCTGTGGGTACATTAAGACAATATGAGTACATTTTCATGAATTGTTCTTTCACTAACAACGAACATTTCACATGACATTTAATCCTATCGAAAAGTCTTAAAAAGTCAAGTGCATTTTTCTCTGAGACACTGAGACTCTCGTGCTTTGTGCGATGCTTACTGCAGGCCGCCCTGCGGAAAGAGACTGAGCTATATGGGGTAAAACCCAGTGCAATGAAGTTGATCCTCTCAATTCTCTCGACATTCTATCGAAAGAGGAATGTGGCCTTTACTTTCCTGTTGCCAAAAACACATAATAAAATATATATCTTACCAGGTTTGTTAGCAATGCGACAGATTTTTAAGAAATAATAAACAATTGGCGGCCATTTTTAATTGTTAATTAGGTCATGGCACATCCTATCGAAAAATAGATAATATGTCAAGTTAGGCCTTGCCACCCCGGACGCAATGATATATGGTACTACGCTGTCCGTTTAAAAATAAACAAGTCACAGTGATAAAAGACAGAATGTCTCAGCTTCCAATTTATTAAGCCGCGATAACATCTCCCTCATTACTTAGGACCTATTTACACTTCCTGGTTCTAAATTCCATCCAACCATCATGTGCCATGCCGGTAAGCGTGGGCGGTCATGTTCTGCCATCTCACTCGATCACCAGAGTCGTGGATCAGCTCCGTGTTTCTGTCTCGACCATGCCACAAGGCCAAGCCATCCAGGTACTTGCTTCTAGGTCTTCCCCTTGGTCTGTTCCCCTCGATCTTACCAGTTGTCACCAAGTTCTCCAGATCATTTCTTCTCATAATATGCCCAAAAAATTGTGACTGTTTACGTCTAATGACTCTAATCAGTTTACGATCTTCATTTGTTTCTTGAAGAACTTGTTCATTGGTCTTTCTGGCTGTCCATGGTATTCTTTGTATTTTTCTCAGAAACCATATTTCTACAGCCATCAGATGTTTTTCAGCCTGACTGCTCATTGTCCAAGCTTCACATCCATATAAGAGTACAGGTTCTATGTAGCATCTCAACACTCTTTTTCTCGTTTCAATTGACATCTTTTTATTGGTCAGTATGTTTTTCATCTTGCTAAAGGCTACTTTTGCCATGGCGATTCTTGTTCTAATCTCTTCAAGGCATCTCCCATCAGATGTTATTACTGTTCCGAGATAATTGTACCTATTCACTTGTTGAAGAATATTCCCATTTACTTGTATATTACATTGTGGTATTTCGTTCTTCCTAGTGACGACCATAATCTGTGTCTTTTTACAATTTAATTCTAACCCTAGTTGTTCACTGTGTGTAACAACCGCATCTACTAAATTTTGCAGGTCCTGTTCATTGTCTGCAATCAAGACTGTATCATCTGCATATCTAATGTTATTGATGCATCGTCCCCCAATGTTGATTCCTTCCATATCTTCAATATTTCTGAAAATACTTTCACTGTACAGGGAAAACAGATCTGGAGACATTACACATCCCTGTCTCACACCTCTCTTAATAGGCTGATATTGGCCTTACTTCATTATCAACTCTTATGGCAGCTTGTTGTTTCCAATATATGTTTTTTACAAGTCTAAGGTCTTTTCCATCAATCTGTAGATCCTCAAGCATCCTTATCATGTTGACATGTCTCACTTTATCGAAAGCCTTTGTGTAGTCAATAAAGCAAAGGTGTAGATCTTTGTTTACTTCTATAGAACGTTCGATTACGGTTCTCAGTATATACACAGCATTTACTGTACCCTTGCCTTCTACAAACCCACATTGTTCTTAGCCTATTTCAGGTTGTATTTTCCTCCTAACTCTTTGCATGATAACTCTTAGTAAAATCTTCGTGATGTGACTCATTATACTAATTGTTCGATGTTGATCACATTCCAAGGCTCCGGATTTCTTTGGGATTGCAATAAATACAGAATTACATAACTCCTGAGGTATATTTCCAGTATCATATATTGTATTAAGCAGACTAGTAACTTTATCTATTCCATATTCTTCTAAAGCATTAATCATTTCTGTTGTGACGCTGTCTGAACCGGGGGTCTTGCCAGATTTCATATGGTTAAGAGCATTCTGAACCTCCATCTTCAAAATTGCTGGTTCTAAATTACGTCACCAAAAAAATTCATAGCTCCGCTTAGAATTAAAGTACACTCTTCGTTGAGATACCGTTGGATTCGTCTTATGATTTCGTAAGTAAAAACCCAATTTTTTTAATATTTTAAATATTGTCAAAAATTGCTACTTGTACATGAGCAAGCTGATGTTAGCGAGAACTATCACGATTTTAAATTTGAGAATTTACTAATGAGACCACCACAGTAGATAGGCCTTGAAATTCAAAATCTAATGGTACCTCAATGATGCCTGTATGTCACTTCTAAGTAAAGATATTCACATTTTTGTGAAGGTGAGACGAGTTGTGATTTCTCATGCTATTCACCCGATAGTGGCGCTCTCCAGTGTGCCCGATTACCTTCACCAGCGACACCCGTTGGTGTCTGCGCGTGCGAGATTGTCTCAAACAGTCATATGAAAACTGACTTCAAAAATATGTTCCGTCATGTTAAATGATTACAAAATAGTACAAGTATACAAATAAATTATTAATAATCTTTAAACTTGTGTTCTCTTTAACTTTAGGTCAAATTGAACGTTTTGAGTGTTGAAAAGTGAAAGTGTACATGCCATTCCAATCGATATGCACAAGAGCAGTCGCCATGGCACATGGCCATGCATTTCCCCATTCACAAAGGCACGCTTCGCAGAAAATGTTCTTCATCCACAATTTAAGCAAAGTCGGCGATGAAACTTTCCAGATACATTTAAAATTGTATGCAGAATTCAAAAATACACCTATGATGATTTTCCATAAACAGCGTTAAAAAAAATTAATTACGGTAAGTATATAAAATATATCTTTGTTTATATAAAAGGTTACGATGATTTCAACCAATTGCCGTGCACGGAATATTAGGCAAATCTTTCCTGGAAAACCCAGGATGACGTGTGTTCTTGTCATGTGAGATGTGAATGAATGAATGATGTCGAAAGAATGCATGGTAAATTAGATAGCGTTTTCCAGGACAAGGTGAATCATGGCGAAAAAATGACTCAGTATATGACTTCCGTTTTAATTTTGGGTAATGGCACGATGGAAACATGCTATCAGATATGATAGGTCTGCCTAGGCTGCAAGTTTGTGTTATCTTAGGAAGCATTTGATTTGATAGGTAGGTTTGCTTAAGTAACTATTACAGATGCACAGAAAGGTCAGGCAGAAATTAAAACATGCTGGCAAGTGGCTGTGCTAGTATTAGTGTTTATTGTACTTTAACTGTTTATTGATGATGCATGATGCTGTTGAATGCCATTGGTTGTGATCTTTATGGTGGCTGTCAACAGTTCCATCTTGTATGAGTGTTTGGTAAAATGTTGCATCCTGAAGCTGCTTCTTCCCTTCTTGTATATGTAGGTTCTTTCACCAAAACTGCCACTGTCCCACCTTTGATAAGATGCCGCAATAACAATGCCGTCACGCCATTTCAGTTGTGAAACGCGTAGGGGCTTGCCAAGTAGGATCTTTTCTTTATCAAACTACACAATATAATAATGTATTTAATGGCAGTTAATAATAAAGTCTTAGGGAATACACGAGCCACGGAGTGCGGACATAACCAATATTAAATTTAATCCTAAAACTGAAAAACTGGTTCACGTCTGCTTTCTTCTCAGACGGTTATGGAAAATCACACATTTTAAATTGATTGAAAAACAACACAACTGTGACAACATGGAAACGCGAAATTTCAATTTGAAAAGAAGCAAAAGCGCCAAGTCTGCAGCAATTAAATTACATAGTTGAGCAAATATTCGTGAACATGATTACCTCTGGACTGTACCATGTTATATCTTGTGGTTGCTCTGATGGATCAAGATTACGGGCTCTTCCCATCAACTCATCTAGTAATGCTTTCGCTTCGGCCGCCATTTTGAGTGGGTTACTACTAAATTGGTTCAACCTGTCCAGATTTTCTTGCCGACGACATGAACGGCGAATATTGTTGTATTCATGTTATTACAATTGTTGTTATTATAGTTCCATTAATTTCGTAGGATTTTCTTTGTCTTCTATCAATTCTTGTTAATATTTATAAGTATTTCTTTTTATTCACTTTAAAGGTGTGATTATTATTTTTTTTGGCACATACAATATACAGATTTAGCCTCATAAATGAAGGCTATAGATTGCCGCCGATAGCATTTTTTTTTTTTTTTTGCATATCCATGTTACAGGACATCGCTATCAACACCAGCATTTTACTGCTGTTGTTGATGTCTTGGCAAGTTTTACGTTCAGTAGTTTTCCATTGTTTTCTGAACAACCGGCTCCCATACTAACTCATTAGAACCCAGCGCAACGCGGTCTACTGCCAAATCGGTCGCAGTTGTTTCGAACTCTGGTAAGCTGGCTTACGAATCGCGTCTGTAACGTCTTCGCCATGTAGGTCGGCGTCGATAACATTGCTGTAGTGTACACAATATCTTCAATTTGACGTAATTGCATGTAAGCTGAGTCTTTTCAACTGTTACGTTATGCAGCATTTTTTACTTTTACAGGACGTCGCAATCAACCCCAGCGTTTTTTGGCTGTTTGTCATTTTACTAGGCAAGTTTGCATTCGGTTGTTTGCTATTGATGAACAACAAACGCTCATACCAACATTAAACATCAGCAACAAATGATATATTTCTATGCTTGCTGGTGTTTGTAGCAATAGCTTTCGAACTTAACACCCAACTACTTGTAGCGGTGCGTGCCATTTCCAACCTACACCATGGTAATGCAAGATTATCGAGCTGGCCACGCGACCTCATAATAGTAATACCTTGACTTACAAAATGCGAAGGCCTAACACTTCAAAACACAACGGCAGTATTTGTCATGGAATTGAAATACTTTTACTCTGATGGTGTCGTATGCAGACTTATTATAGACATCAGTCTTCGAAGAGAGTGGATACCAGTGTCCGCAAATTCCTTTTCTACCAATACCACCATCTCTGTCAACATCACTTTTTATAGAAGATAGCAAAATCTTGCCGCAGTAGACAAGAGGTCAAAACGGGAACGGGTGAGGCAATCGTTTTTACGGATGGCTCTGTAGTCCGGGCCAAGCGAAGTGCATAGGTATTCTCAGCGAGCTCAAGCTGCAATAGTAACAACAATGAAGCAAGTGTGGCGCTTTTGCTTGACGACAAGCAACCTTACATTGGAAACATTAGCTGTACCAATGCTCTGATTTCCTGGTCGCCAATGTGGCGGTTAGGCGTTGAACCGTTAGGCCTGTGGCGTGTTTATGCTTGCAGCTACGGTTTGCAATCGCATTTTCCTCATGTTGGACTGGTAGTACATGGTTCCGTCGCCCTGCTACTGAGTGAGTGCGTGGACGACACTGTGAGCTGTGAAATTCGCGGGGAATGCTTTTACATCTGTCCTGTACAGTGACCTGCATGTTCGGAACAATGGCTACTGGCTGTTGCTGAATAGACTGATTTGCCTTTTCAGTTCACGAGTGCAATTTTCAGGAGACTCCCGGGAGTCGGCGCTGAAGCTGCGGAGTTCGTGCTTTATGCGACACTTTCGGCGGGTCGCCCTGCGGTAAAAGACCGAGCCATGTGAGAAAACCCGGGTCAATGAGGTCTTTCTGGTGACTGCCGAGTCCATCGACGATGAACTGTGGTTTTCGTGGATTAATTTTGTGTTGGCATTCTGGCAGCGGCATTATGCACAGTGTACCTGTGCGGGCTGTTGGATTGCCGAGACTCCTGCCTATTCCACTTTTCACATTGGACAGTGGGGAGCATTTTGTGTGATGTTCACTGGCACAGGAACGGAGCATAATGGGGATGACCCGTTGCCGTGAAGTTGATTCCTCGACTGAATACTAACTAACTAACTAACTAACTAACTAATGCCCTGATTTGGCTTAGCAAACAAAAGTATTCACGCGCATGCATGCTGAGCGATTAAATGAACATGTCCAAGAAGTTCCAAACTGGCCTCATGTGAAATGAGTGGCCTGACACATTAAATACACCACAATTGGTCAAGCTAACTTTTATCTTTGTACCAGGACACTCGGGCATGAAGGGCAACGAGCGAGCCGGTCGGTTGGCGAACATGGTGATAATCGAGGTGCGAAGGGCAATGGATGAGCCAGACATCAACTACGTCATAAGAGACTTTAAGGTCACTTAAAAATATGTTTCTTCGGCAAGAGTGAATTAGATGAGGGTGAAACGGGGAACCGCCAGGCATGAACAAGAGGACAAAACGCTTGATTAACCAACACAGAACTGGTACAAGCAGTTGATATATGCTGACGGGGGTGTTGAGGAGGTCGGGGCACATATGGACCTGTCCGGAGTGCATTGACGTTGATCCTGACTAATCACTTATACAAATTTACAAGAGGACTGGACCTATAAGACAAAATTCAAGTCCTGATGTGAAATGAAGTTAATTAGCAATCCAGATCCCTTCCGAATTTTTCCGCAGCGTGTCTCAACTCTTCTAGAAGATTTACATTTCCTTTTGATCGGTTGAGTTTTTTTTTTTTTTTTTTATGTTACTTGTTCCTGTTTGGTTGGATGTTTTCACTGAATTTTACGACCTTCTTCTTCTTTCGTTCGCTTGAAATATGTATATTACTCCGATGTTGTCTCTTGTATGAATTTAACTGTCTTTTTTAGTTCACTCAGTGGTCCATAGAGTTTATCTTCCACTGTCGTCTCTCTAGGCCAGAAGGTTTGCTTAGATATGTGACATATGCCTGGGTCATTGACATTGAGGTGAGTGACCTTTGTAGCGAGACTACGAGAAAAACAACTAGCCCTGAGTAATAATGGTAAGGGTGAGTGCAGACCCCCCCCCCTCCCAGGGTGGATGGGGGGAGAGCAGTGTATTTTTGTGTGAAGGCAGGGGACTTGAGAGGGAAGTTAAGGCTGGGACAGACGGAGAGTCGGGTCGCTGTGGACAGTGGATGTTTTGGACTCCGAGCGGATCGGTAGTCTAAGGAGAAGGAGCGGAGTTAGATATAGATCTCCGCCCTGTGTTGTTCTCTGAGTTTTGAACGCAGGCCTAAAACCCAGTCGGGGTTGGATAGCTAATGGAGGCCTGAACCCAAAGTGGGTTGTATAGTGAGTGGAGACCTGAACCCAAAGTGGGTTGGATAGCTAGCGGAGACTAGACCCAGTGTGTGGGTTGTGATGTGTGAGGTCCAGCGGTAGTAGTGTAAGTGGGGCTCCATCCAGTGCTTTTGTGGAGGTGGAGGTGGAGGTGGATGACTATATAAATCAACCATTTATCGATTTTGTGGCGGAATTTGAAATCTATTTTTAGCATTTATCGATTTTTCCTCCTCAAAGGGCGATAACTCTTTTTTCCCCAAAAAGGTAGGCGTGGTCTAGTGACTCATCAGAGGTGGCGTGCGTGGTCAAGTAATTGTAGGTACGACATAAAAAATACGACATGAAACATCAATAAAGAAAACAAACGAGTCAAGTAAGGTACATAATAATGTTAATAAAATATATATATATAGAAGAAAATGGTCCAAG
>JACEFZ010021242.1:0-15053 GCA_014155875.1 Cepaea nemoralis | reverse complement strand
CTGCCTAACACCTTTTTTAATTTGGGCTGATACTGTTCCACTCATTATCAATCCTTATTGCAGCTTGTTTCCAATATATGTTTTTTATAAGTCTAATGTCATTCCCATCAATTTGTAGATCTGCAAGCATATCCACCTGTTGACATGTCTAACTCTATCAAAAGCCTTTGTATAGTCAATAAAGCAAGATGTATATCCTTGTTTACTTCTATAGCACGTTCAATAACTGTTCTCAGTATATACACAGCATTTACTGTACCCTTTCCTTCTACAAACCCACATTGTTCTTCCCCTATTTCAGGTTGTATCTTCTTCCTCACTCTTTGCATGATAAATTCTTAGCAAAATATTAGTGCTGTGACTCATTATACTAATTGTTCTATGTTGATCACATTCCAAGGTTCCTGATTTCTTTGGGATTGCAATAAATACAGAGTTACATAATTCAGGAGGTATATCTCCAGCATCATATAATGTGTTCAACAGTCTGGTGACTTGTTTTGTCCAAATTCTTCTAAAGCTTTAATCATTTCTGTTGTGATGTTATCTGCACCGGGGGCCTTGCCAGCTTTCAGTATGCTTAAGAAACATTTCGCACCTCCTCCAAAATTGGCGGTCCTTCATTATTTAAATCTAATATCATACCGTTCGTCTCTGTTATCATCATAAAGGTGTTTCACATAATATGTCCATACATGTAGAATCTGGTCTTTTTCTGATTATGATTTTGCCATCTTTAGTTTTTAGACACCCTAGTTGATGTACTTGTTTCTTTTATTAGTAAGTTCCTGAATTCTTTTGTGCACTAATTTGAGTATTTTGACTGTTGTGTTGGTTTTCAATTTCTAAGCACTTTTTCCTCAAGCCATGATTCTTTTGCCTCCTTACATAATATTCTGACTTGTCTGTGGATTTCTTCATATTTGACATAATTATTTTTTGTTGAGTCTTCTTGCTGCCATGAGGTGTAAATTTCTTCAGTCATCCATTTCTTACGACCCATCTTCTTAATTTTGGAATAGTTGTTTCTGCAGCCACATTGATTGAATTCTTCAACGTTTCTCATTGATCATCCACATCCTGGAATAATATCTCTAGATCAGACAATATTTCAAATCTGTTCTGTACTTCTATGTTGAATTTGTTTTGTATTTCCTTGTCATTACTCAGTGTACACAAATCATATTTAGTGTTTCCTGTTATATACTTGACTTTCTTCAACTTTATCCTCAATGTTCCCTGTGAGTAATCTGTGGTCACTATAACAATCAGCACTGGGAACAGTTTTTTGCTACTGTTAGTCGCGTTTCTAAATCTTCTGCTAATCAGAATGTAGTCAATCTGGTTCTAATCCTGCTATCAGGACTCCTCCATGTCCCTTAATCTTCTAGGGTGTGCTTTAAACCAGGTCTTCCTACAACATTTCACTGTTCTTTTGCCCACTCACGAGTCTGTATCCCTCTTTCATTTCTCTCTCCAAAACCATAGTTTCCTACTGGTATCTACCCCGCTTGATTTCCTACAAATATAATTTCGACAAATTTGTATAATGTATTAGAAAAGAATCATGCAGGTTTATTTTCTTCTTCTTTATTACCTTTTCCTAGTGCGAGAAATGCAACATAAAAATTAAATGTCATGGCAGGACAGACCAGGCCCAAAGCCTTTGTCAGCAACTGTTCTAGTATGGAAGCTCGACAGGCTGACAGTTAGAGCATTGCTCTGGTGATCCGGCAGCTTCTGGAGCTTGCCTTATTCCAGACGTATTGGTGTTACCTTTTCTCTGAAGTAAACTAGGAGGCTATGGGAGGGATCATGCTAGATGGGCAACACATGGTCTCTACCAATCAAGCCAAGGTTTGTTCTGTGGAGAAGTTTAACATTCGCTTCCTCCATGCCTTGTAGTTGATATACTTTGTTAGAAGCGCAATGCAACAAATTATCATCAGTCAAGGCGTATGTTGCCAGTGTATTGTTGCATACATTCTGTGAAATCATATCGCCTGTATAATGTTTTCGTTAGACCCTCTGTCTACTTAGCAGGTCCTCGGCTCGATGATGGTAAACTTATCAACTGCACTCTCTAATGGTAGAGGACATTCTGCACACACCCGTGTGGTAACAAGACATGAATACTAACATTCGAACATTCTAGTGATGGAAGGGGGAAATCACTCATGAATGTGACAACGACAACAAGTATCATCAGCTGTACTTTCTAGTGGTGGAGGGACAGACCTATGTAGGATATATGAATGTGGACAACAACAAGTATCCATCATCTGTACTTTCTCAGTGGCGGGCACGCGCGGTGTTGAGAAGATAGCACCAATTTCAATTGTGAACAACACCAAGTGTCTATCAGCTGTTACTTCTAGTGGTGAGTGGCTGGACATAGCGGGAGGAAAACGTGAATATGCACAACACCAAGTATCCATCACTTGTACTTTCTAGTGGTGGATGGAGGAATGCCCCACCGATGCATGTGGACAGCTGACACCACGCATCGGACCCAACTGTACTTTCTAGTGTTGTGAGGGCCCAGATGCGTACTCTATGAATTGTGACGAATACACAATTATCGATCACCCCTGCACTTTAATAGTGGTGGAGGGCAGAGAGCTACTCATGAATGTGATATAAGACACAAATTATCGATCACCTGCACTTTATAGTGGTGGAGGCAGAGAGCACTCATGAATGTGATAAAGACACCAATTATCGATCACCTGCACTTTATATGGTGGAGGGCGAGAGCACTCATGAATGTGATAAAGACACCAATTATCGATCACCTGCACTTTATAGTGGTGGAGGCAGAGAGACTCATGAATGTGATAAAGACACCAATTATCGATCACCTGCAATTATAGTGGTGGAGGGCAGAGAGCACTCATGAATGTGATAAAGACACAATTATCGATCACCTGCACTTTATAGTGGTGGAGGGCAGAGAGCACTCATGAATGTGACAAAGAAACCAATTATCGATCACCTGCACTTTATAGTGGTGGAGGGCAGAGAGCACTCATGAATGTGATAAAGACACCAATTATCGATCACCTGCACTTTATAATGGTGGACGGCAGAGAGCACTCATGAATGTGATAAAGAAAACCAATTACCCGATCACCTGCACTTATAGTGGTGGAGGGCAGAGAGCACTCATGAATGTGATAAAGACACCAATTATCGATCACCTGCACTTTATAGTGGTGGATGGCAGAGAGCACTCATGAATGTGATAAAGACACCAATTATCGATCACCTGCACTTTATAGTGGTGGAGGGCAAAGAGCACTCATGAATGTGATAAAGACACCAATTATCGATCACCTGCACTTTATAGTGGTGGAGGGCAGAGAGCACTCAATGTGATAAAGCACCAATTACCCATCACCTGCACTTTATAGTGGTGGAGGGCAGAGAGCCTCATGAAGGAAAAGACCCCAAATTTTAAACGATCACCTGCTTTATAGTGTGGGGGGCAGAGAACCATGTTTTGGATAAAGACACCAATTATCGATCACCCATTATATGGTGGAGGGCAGAGAGTACTCATAATGTGATAAAGACACCAATTATCTACCTGCACTTATGGGGGAGGGCAGAGCAGTACCATGTGTGATAAAGAAAACCAATTATCATCACCTGAACTTTATAGTGGTGGAGGCAGAGATTATCATGTGTGAAAGACACCAATTATCATACCTGCACTTATTAGGGGTGAGGCCGAGAGTACTCATGATGTGATAAAGACACCAATTATCGATCACCTGCACTTAATTAGTGGGTGGAGGGAGGGGAATCATGAATTTGTGATAAAGACACCAATTATCTTATGATTATAATGGTGGAGCAGAGAGTTACCATGTATGTGATAAAGAAAATTACCCATCACCTCACTTATATGGTGGAGGACAGAAGTACCCCCATGAATGTTTGATAAGACACCAATTATCATCACCTGCATTTTATAGTGGTGGAGGACAGAGAGACTCATGTATGTGATAAGGACACCAATTATCGATACTGAAACTTATATGGTGGACCAGAAAACTCATAATGTGATAAGACCAAATTTTCATACCTGCACTTTAATGGGGGAAGGCAGAGAATCAAATTATGATACCCCATTATATGTACTGACTTTAGTGTGGGGCCAGATAAGCACTTCATAATGTGAAAGAGACTCATGTATGAAAAACCTTTGCACTGCATTTATGTGGGGAGGGCAGAGAATAATGTGTAAAGAACAAATCGATCACCTGAACTTTATAGTGGTGGAGGGCAGAGATACTTTCATGAATGTGATAAAGACACCACATTACCGATCACGCATCTTATGGTGGGCAGAAGCACTATGACCTGTTAACAATAGATACTTAAATTTATAGATTTAGCGATTGATAGGTACTCATGAACTGTTGATAAAGAACCGATTATCCACCACTTATTAGCGATAACCACTTTTAGTGTGAGGGCGAGGTCTCATGTATAGGTGGGGAAGACAGACATGTGGATCATTCGATCACCTGCACTTTAGTGGTGGAGGGCAGAGAGCACTCATAATGTGATAAACAAATCAACTCATTATGGGGAGGGCAACTGACTTTATGGAGAGAACGATACTCATATGTGTGAGGAGAAAAGTATATACATCCAATTATCATTATAGTGTGGGGAAGAGAGATCGATATGTGATACAAACACCAATTATCGATCACCTGCACTTTATAGTGTGGAGGGCAGAGATACTCATGAATGTGATAAAGACACCAATTATCGATCACCTGCACTTTATAGTGGTGGAGGCAGAGAGTACTCATGAAATGTGATAAAGACACAATTATCGATCACCTGCACTTATAGTGGTGGAGGGGAGAGAGTACTCTGAATGGGGATAAAGACACCAATTATCGATCACCTGCATTTTATAGTGGTGGAGGGCAGAGAGTACTCATGAATGTGAAAAAGACACCAATTATCGATCACCTGCACTTTATAGTGGTGGAGGGCAGGAGACTCATGAATGTGATAAAGACACAAATCGATCACCTGCACTTTATAGTGGGGAGGCAGAGAGACTCAGAATGTGAAAAAAACACAATTATCGATACCTGCATTTATAGTGTGGAGGCAGAGAGCACTCATAAATGTGATAAAGACCCCAAATTATCGATCACCTGCACTTATAGTGGTGGAGGCAGAGAGTACTCATGAATGTGATAAAGACACAATATCGATCACCTGCACTTTATAGTGGTGGGAGGGCAGAGAGCACTCATGAATGTGTAAAGACACCAATTATCGATCACCTGCACTTTATAGTGGTGGAGGGCAGAGAGCACGCATGAATGTGAAAAAACCCCAATTATCGATCACCGCACTTTATAGTGGGGGAGGGCAGAGAGCACTCATGATGTGATAAAGACACAATTATCGATCACCTGCACTTTTAGTGGTGGAGGGCGGGAGAGCACTCATGAATGTGATAAAGACACCAATTATCGATCACCTGCACTTTATAGTGGTGGAGGGCAGAGAGCACTCATGAATGTGAAAAAGGGGACACCAATTATCGATCACCTGCATTTTAAGTGGTGGAGGGCAGAGAGTACTCATGAATGTGACAAATACACCAAGTATCGATCACCTGCACTTTATAGTGGTGGAGGGCAGACACACGAGACACAGGAGTGTGACAAAACACTAAGATCTATCAACTATACTTCATATTGCTTGAGGGCGGGCAGTACACAAGATAACACCTTTGTGAGAACAGTTTTGATAATAACATTGAATAACCATCCGGGACACTGACAACCATGTACCGAGTGTGTGTAAAGTCTCACTATACATTTGAATGTAGAACAAATCTGAAAAAAATTCTTCTCTTCCGTGATAACTCCATTCTGTTTGGAGAGCACATAATTACTCCAGCAGACGACAGCCATTCGCTTGCATATTGCTCTCAAAGGACTGTAGAACAATTATTTTTATGACATCATGTACTTCATTTTTCAAATTTGTTCTACATACAAAGTGTAGTGAGACTTTATAAACACCCTGTAAAAGCAAATTATGCACTTCCTTCATATTCCTCTGTCACACTGTATGTCCCATTGCGGCATAGGGCCTCGACTAACTTACACCAATCAGTATTATCTGTAGCTATTCCATGCAGCTCCGTCCATATCCGTCCTATATTATTCATGTATTTCCCTACTTGTCTCCCTATATTATTCATGTATTTCCCTACTTGTCTCCCTATATTATTCATGTATTTCCCTACTTGTCTCCCTATATTATTCATGTATTTCCCTACTTGTCTCCCTATATTATTCATGTATTTCCCTACTTGTCTCCCTATGTCCGTCCATATCCGTCCTATATATGTTGTCTTTACCATGATAATCATATATTGTGTTTTCCGTTGTTACAGGAGCGGCTGACTAGTTAGTGTCAGCAGGCCTGGGTTCTTGGTGGGATAGTAAATTGTGTCACAACTCTTGTTTATGTCGCGTCTTGGGGTGTATGTTGTGTAACCTATGTTTTTGTAGTGCCTTATTGTCTGTGCAGTGTTGCTTGTGTAAAAGTTCTTTATAGTGTCAGTCTAACCAGCCATTGTTTGGAACACCTGTGTTGTGGTACTTGGTGTACCCTGTTGTCTTAAGTGCTGTTGATTGGTTAGGGGTTACCCACTGTGGTGATTTGATATATACAGTTGTCTATTGTATCTGTTATTGACACGCAATGTGCTGTTAGAAGAAATAAATAAAGAGCTTGTTTATTTGTCCTTGATTTGTTTGTTTAGTATCTTTTAGTTTTTACTTTTTACAGTCACTATTTCTACCACAATCTAACACCTTAATCCAATGTCTGGGTCTCAAATATGACAGTCAGTCCAGAGTTGAGGCCCCTGCCTGAGATCTCGTATATCTTATCTAATTACTATCCTCTTTTTTTGTCGGTTGAGGCGGTGTGAGGTTCTCTCTCTTTTCACTATTTTTCTTCTTTGGCCGTAACGAAGTCAGAACTACTCTTTACCTCTTAGCACCGTAGTGAAGGAAGCATCAGTCTTTATGATTGTCTCCCTTTGTCTTTTACCATCGACTACATAAAATACAGAGAACAATGATGGAGATAACCCACAGGTGCCACGAGACTAGCTCAAGGGTGATTACGACAAGACAGGTGTAATGTGGTGCTCTTTCAGCGCTGCCCTGGTAAACGCCAAGCTCCCCGATGTGTACTTTAACGGAGGAACTATTTATACTGAAGCTGAAACAATTTCTGCGACTCGCCAGGTGCAGACTGCAGAGTTATATTCATTTAAAGTTAATAAATGACATGACAAGATGAAAAATCTGGAGACAACTTCGACATCTGTCTACATGTAAACGTCACGTTGATAACAATTTACAAAAGTGGATTGGCAGCACTAAGAACTACGGCAGATAGAAAATATGAAATAGAAACTGTTATTACTCAGATAGATTTTACCAGTGATTTGATCAACTGAAACAAGAAATGATAAAATGTTGACAGACAGTACAACTGATGGGAAAGATCTCAGAATAACGAAGAACATTTCAGGAGCAAGTAGCAGCAGTTAAAATGAAAATTAAAGAGAGTAATTAAAATTCAAATACATTTGTCCAGAACCGCCATCCCATTTTAAAGGCCTGATTGCACGGAGGAGAAGCTTGACAATATTTCCCTCAATTAGCAGGCTACAAGCTCTAGCGTCGAACCCTTGTCCGATGGCTCCCAGGAATTACAAGTGCAGTCCTCTATCGACTTCCCTAACGAGCCCACTAGTTAGAGACCGCACAAGCTGAACAATCTAGGTCTAGGGACACTTTCGAAATTTGTCTGACATACACTTGTCACGTTGATGACGGGGGGTACGAGGTGTCAGGCATTGGTAGCACCTTTGGTAAGGATGACTCTCATGTTTTTTTCAGGACCCATCCCCCACTGGTCCAAGCTTGACACCCAGCTCACGCCTGTGGCTCCTAGTAGCTGTCAGCATGCGAAAACGGCCACCCCACGGGCAACAGCTGTGAGAGGCTGGCTAAACCAGGCGCGGGTAACCGATTTGGTATTAAACCAAGCGGTGAACTAGGGTATGCCTACCCAGCATGTGAAGACAGGATCCGACAGACTGCGCGGAAGAAATCATTCCTGATTCGACTGGCAAGACGACGTTTACCTGCAAAGCGTTGTGGAACGTAATGAGCACGGCAAGGCACGTAGAGCGCCCTGGTCATCCACTGCGCCTGTATTCGTCTCCAGTCGTCTTGACTTGTCTTGTCACTGTATTCAGATGGACTCAGGCGAGAGAGTGAGGTCGACGAATTGCGCAACTCTTCCTCCCTTTAATCCAATTCATCGCGCAAGTCATTCTCAGCCATCTTAGAACTCACAGCTCCATACTTTCAACCCCACTGGATGAAATGAATGGTCATCATCATTCTTGATGGACAAACAACAGAACTCATGTTGATGACATTGAACATCTTGGCAAACCTTGGACATCTGTCTGACATACACTTGTCCCGTTGATGACATTGGACATCTTGGCAAACCTTCGACATCTGTCTGACATACACTTGTCCCGTTGATGACATTGGACATCTTGGCAAACCTTCGACATCTGTCTGACATACACTTGTCCCGTTGATGACATTGGACATCTTGGCAAACCTTCGACATCTGTCTGACATACACTTGTCCCGTTGATGACATTGGACATCTTGGCAAACCTTGGACATCTGTTGACATACACTTGTCCCGTTGATGACACTGAACATCTTAGCAAACGTGGATCCGCCTGTGTGTCACCAGGCCCATAAGGAAAGCAAACAATGGTAACCCTGCATTCTGTCAAGCATGCCGCAAGAAGCTTTCAAGGGAGGGTTTTGCTAAGGCAGGCTACCTCTATCACGTCGAAACGTTCAACCACAAAATCCAACCAACCATAACTAGCCACATAAAGAAACCGAATAACTCAGATACCAAGAGGCACAGTACTGGGAGGCAATGGAAGAAGCTAAAGGAGATAGAAATAGATACGATGGCTTGGGGTGTTGTAGTAGAGAGTCTGTACCTTAATAGGGAAGAAGAAGAAGAAGAAGATAAAGAAGAAGAAGAAGAAGAAGAAGAAGAAGAAGAAGAAGAAGAAGAAGAAGAAGAAGAATGAAGAAGAAGAAGAAGAAGAAAGAAGAAGAGAAGAAGAAGAAGAAGAAGAAGAAGAAGAAGAATGAGGAGGAGGAGGGGGAGGGGGAGGAGAAGAAGAAGAAGAAGAAGAAGAAGAAGAAGAAGAAGAAGAAGAAAGAAGAAGAAGGAAGAAGAAGAAGAAGAAGAAGACGAAGAAGAAGAAGAAAGAAGAAGAAGAAGAAGAAGAAGAAGAAGAAGAAGGAAAAGAAAGAAGAAGAAGAAGAAGAAGAAGAAGAAGAAGAAGAAGAAGAAGAAGAAGAAGAAGAAGAAGAAGAAGAAGAAGAAGAAGAAGAAGAAGAAGAAGAAGAAGAAGAAGAAGAAGAAGAAGAAGAAGAAGAAGAAGAAGAAGAAGAAGAAGAAGAAAGAAGAAGAAGAAGAAGAAGAAGAAGAAGAAGAAGAAGAAGTCACAAACAGTGGGAGTCAGTATACAACTAACAAACACAAATTGAAGTATCTGGGAATCACATTTGACAGGAGTCTGTCCTTCAAGAACCAAGTGGAGACGGTTGTGACAAGATCTCAAAAGGGATTCAATGCACTTAAAACTATGGCTGCAATGGACACAGAGCAGAGAATACTCTTCACACTATAACAGCACTTGAGTCTCTCAGTGATTGATTATGGACTTGGACTGCTCACTGTCTCAAAGAGTCGGCTGGTGAAATTAGAGCGCATACAGAACGAAGCTATGCGGGTCATTCTGGGATGCACCAGAGACACCTCAATAGTGTGTATGCGTTACATCCTTGGTCTGCCGACTGTTGCTAGTAGGTTCAAGGTGATGCAGGCGAAGGCATACCTCAGAGTAGCTGCAGACACAGATCACCCGTTGCATGAGGCGCTAGACGCAGTTAAGGGTCAGATATTGATAAGAGAGAAATCATGGATGGCTCAGGCGGAGGATACGATCAGAGAGGTGTGCGTCTTGGAGAACATAAGGAGAGGAGAGGAGTGAGTCAGAGTGCCAGCGGAGCAGTCAGACTTGTGCAGAGTTATAATCACATTGAGCCGGGAGTGCAGGGAGTGGCCAGCAGGGGCCACGGAAGTGGAAATCCAGCAACTAATTCAGGATAATGCTCGCCCGGGTGTTGTGATTATCTACACAGATGGTTCGGTGTTGACAGGTAGGAGAAGTACCTGGGGATTCTTAGCAAAAGCTAATGGTCGACGTTTGGTGCAGGAGATCCTAGCGTATGATACCACAACATATAGCTTAAGAATGGAGGTGGAGGCGGTCAGTGCAGCTTTCCTCT
Source organism: Cepaea nemoralis (assembly GCA_014155875.1). NCBI lineage: Eukaryota > Metazoa > Mollusca > Gastropoda > Stylommatophora > Helicidae > Cepaea > Cepaea nemoralis. The sequence continues at coordinate 4,575 of JACEFZ010021242.1, read as the reverse complement.
GGATGGAGAACACGAAACATACACACATCGTTATTGTAACTGACTCAGAAAGCATGCTGAGGAGGGTGGTGAAAACAGGCAGGCTTCGTGCAGAGTGGCTTGCTTCGCTTCGGAGGTCACGGATGGCAAGCATCACCTGGATCTCTTCTCTGGAGCATGCCGGTGTGCTGGGGAATGAACAGGCGGACAGATTGGCTGGTTCGGCAAAACTTGGTGGAGTATTGATGCATGACAAGGCAGACGTGGTTGCGGCCTTGTGGGAGTACATGTACACCTCGGAAGAGCAAATGGATCACCATAGTCTGGCAAGAATGAGGCAGCGAGGAGTGCCGAGGGGATGTGGCCGACGCTCGAAGCTCAGAGGAAAGGCAAGACGGACATATAATCAGATAGCTACTGGAACTGTTGGTGTTGGAACTCTTCGCTGGCTGCTGAGGATGGGGATGGAGCGCTTATGGGAATGCCCCGAGTGCTGGGATGTCGGTTCCTAAATCAATCAATCAATCAATCAATCAATCAATCAATCAACCAGGAGAAGGGGGAGGAGGAGATGGTGGTGGTGGTGGTGGTGGAGGAGGAGGAGGAGAAGGAGGAGGAGGAAGTGTTAAATATTTCTAAAAATCCGGACAGAAATGTGTGTGAACATCAAAGAAACGTGAACAAAGTACAGTGAAATAATGAAATGTGAGACGGGTGACAGCTAGGCACGATTCGTTGCTCCAGACATTTTAAATTTAAGAAAAGAAAATATATGTTCTTATGTTTCTGCACAGATTACCTGGCACGCACTCAATACCTGGTACAGAAAGAAACAAGCCACTCGTGCATCTCTCGTCCATCGTTTGGACTGACTGCCAGACCCCCCTTGCAGATCTACACCGCCTCCCCCACCCCCCCCCATCTCGGCGTGGTAAACCATAGTTCACGATTTGCTTCCGTGCACGCACATTTGCTTCAAATATTTTTCTGTTTATTTTGGGCTTGCACTTTTTGCCTTCAAGAATTTTTCCAGAATTGGTCTACATTTTTGTCTAGCAAAATAAGACGGTTTTTTGTTGCTTTTGTTTTTGCTTTTAGAAAAAAAAGTATGTTTACATCTTGATTGAAAAGATAGTCTGAACGCGAGTGTTCGGGTTTCCCCTACATTTATTGACTTTGATATCTCTAAAAACGTGAGAACTTTAGCAGCAATATGTGAATTATGTGTGAGTTCTTAGTGTTCACAATCACAGCAGGCGATACTACTAATTGGTGAAGTTAAATATTAAAATAAAATAAACTGCGGTAGAAAACTCAAACAGTAACCTCATAGCAGGCATTGCAGTGAGGTTGTGAATAGTTTAAATATACATGTTATAAGTTATGACATAACGAGGACAGCATTCCAGCGTTCAACAAGTACAAATAACTGTTTCATATAAAAAGGTGTATATTAAGTCTCACTACATTTTTTATGTAGGTCCTATTTGAAAAATTAAGTCATTAAAAAAATTTGCTAAAACATCTGTCTCTTCTGACAGACACATATGTCTCAGTAGCAAAGGGATTGTATGTCTCTTGTGGGCAGACCCATATGTCTCAGTAGCAGGGGATTGTATGCCTCTTGTGACAGACCCATATGTCTCAGCAGCAGAGGGATTGTATGTCTCTTTGTGACAGACCCATAGTCTCAGTAGTAGAGGGATTATTTTGTCTCTTTTTGACAGACCCATATGTCTCAGTAGCAGAGGGATTGTATGTCTCTTGTGACAGACCCTATGTCTCAGTAGCAGAGGGATTGTATGTCTCTTGTGACAGACCCATATGTCTCAGTAGGAAAGGGATTGTATGTCTCTTGTGACAGACCCATATGTCTCAGTAGCAGAGGGATTGTATGTCCCCTTGTGACAGACCCATATGTCCCATAAACAGAGGGGTTGTATGTCTCTTGTGACAGACCCATATGTCTCAGTAGCAGAGGGATTGTATGTCTCTTGTGACAGACACATATGTCCCCAGTAGTAGAGGGATTGTATGTCTCTTGTGACAGACCCATATGTTTTCAGTAGCAGAGGGATTTTATGTCTCTTGTGACAGACCCATATGTTCAGTAGCAAGGGGTTGTATGTCTCTTGTGACAGACCCTATGTCCCCAGGGGCAGAGGGATTGTATGTCTCTTTTTGACAGACCCATATGCTCAGTACAGAGGGATTGTAGTCTCTTGTGACCCAACCCCATTTCTCAGTAGCAAGGGGTTGTATGTCTCTTGTGGCAGACACATATGTCTCAGTAGCCCACGGATTGTAGTCCTCTTGTGACAGACCTATATGTCTCAGTAGCAGAGGGATTGTATGTCTCTTGTGACAGACACATATGACTCGTAGCAGAGGGATTGTATGTCTCTTTTGACTGACACATATGTCTCAGTAGTAGAGGGATTGTATGTCTCTGTGACAGACACATATGTCTCAGTAGCAGAGGGTTTTATGTCTCTTGTGACTGACACAAAATGTCTCAGTAGTAGAGGGATTGTATGTCTCTTGTGACAGACCCCATATGTCTCAGTAAACAGAGGATTGTATTTCTCTTTTGACAGACCCATATGTCTCAGAAGTAGAGGGATTGTATGTCTCTTGTGACAGACACATGTGTTTTCAGTAGTTAAGGGGTTGTATGTCTCTTGTGACAGACCCATATGGGCTCAGTAGCAGAGGGATTGTATGTCTCTTGTGACTGACACATATGTCTCAGTAGCAGAGGGATTGTATGTCTCTTGTGGGCAGTCCCATATGTCTCAGTAGCAGAGGGATTGTATATTTTTTTTCTGCTTCTTTTTGTTTCTCTGACCGTGTGAGTGCGTCAGAATTGGTGCATTGTAAGTTAGATTGCCTCCCCCAGAGAGACTCCAGCCAATGTCATGGGCTCTTTTACCAGTGCATATTTTTTTTTCCTAAACATTTGGGTGAGCTGCTGAGTTTCGGCTTACTCCTGCTATTTCCACCTTTCGTACGATTTTTAACGTACACATATTGTACACGGACCTCTTTTTTTCTCGCCTAATCCGGGAAGGCTAGGTTACAGATATCATTACCAAAAATCAGAAAAGCGTATAATATCATTAGAAATTTTTCGGTCCTGGAACAATTTGTAGTACCAGCAACCCATGCCGCATGTTCTAAGGCAAGCACACCAAATCACAACTACAGCTTTTTCTGTAAACCCAAACCCAAATTTGAAAAAAAAGAGAAATAATTTAAAGAACAGCTACATTCCGAAATATATTGGCGAAACAACTAATTCGAAGGTTTTTTCTCAAAAAAGCTGAATCCGTTCACATCTCGAAATTTTAAAATGGCACAAAACAAAAATGAACACAACATTTTTAAATGAGCGGTAGAGAAAAAATGAACAGTTCAATATAAACATTGGATTAGAGTAACTTTGGAGAGCATAAAAAATGTTTATTTATATCTGGGGGATTAGGAATGCCAAGTGTTACCCCGTAAACTGTTATTTAATTTGGAAAGCAAATGATAGATTTTCCTGTCAAGCTTATTTGCACAGATATGATCCCGTTGTGCAAGGAAAAAAGCTTTAAATATATTCACAATAAATAAATGCATAAGTAAATATAATTGTGGATGTCTTGTGCAGGACGTTGCGGTCAACCCAAAACCCAGCTTGAGATTCTAGTCAATTTTACGTTAGTAGTTTGCCCTTGTTTTCCCAACGAAAGTCACTTTGAAGGGCCAAACTTACGAATACAGGAAACAAACAAATATCAATCAATCAATCATGTGCCATGCCGGAAAAGCGTGGGCGGTCATGACTCGCCATTTCACTCGATCACCAGTGTCGTGGATCAGCTCAGTGTTCCTGTCTCGTCCATGCCATGTGGCCAAGCCATCCAGGTATTTTCCTCTCGGTCTTCCTCTTGGTCTGTTCCCTTCGATCTTGCCAGTTGTCACCAAGTTCTCCAATCCATTTCTTCTCATAACATGTCCAAAAAATTTTGACTGTCTACGTCTAATTTCTCTAATCAGTTTACGATGTTCTTTGTCTCCTGTAGTACTTGGTCATTGGTTTTTCTGTCTGTCCATGGCTATTCTTTGCATTTTCCTCAGAAACCACATTTCTGCAGCCATCAGATGTTTTCAGCTTGACTGCTCATTGTCCAAGTTTCACATCCATACAAAAGAACAGGCTCTATGCTATCCCCTCAACTCTCTTTTTCTCGTTTCAATTGACATCTTTTTATTGGTCAGAATGTTTTTCATCTTGCTAAGGCTACTTTCGCCATGGCGATTCTTGTTCTAATCTCCTTCAAGGCACTCTCCCATCAGATGTTATGACTGTTCCAAGATAACTGTACTGATTCACTTGTTGAAGAATATTTCCATTTACTTGTATATTACATTGTGGCACTTCTTCCTTCCTAGTGACGATATAACCTGAGTCTTTTTACAATTTAATTTAACCCCAGTTGCTCACTGTGATACAACACCGTATCTACTAATTGTTGCAGGTCCTGCGCATTGTCTGCACATTAATACTGTATCATCTGCATATCTAATGTTTATTGATGTTTCGTCCCC
>JACEFZ010021241.1:0-53492 GCA_014155875.1 Cepaea nemoralis | reverse complement strand
TTTTCGTGTCCCCTTCCTCTTTTTATTATGTCGGTGTTGTCAATTATAATTTCTCCATTCTTTTTTCTGATACAGCCGTTTCCTGTTACATTAATTTTCTTCTTTGTAAACCTTTTTATATGTTAATGCAATTCTTTCGAGTTGTGTTTTTATTTCAAGATCCTCTATTTCTTTGCATTTCTTCTGCAACCATTTCTTTGGCAACTCTGCACATGTGATGTATTTCCCTACCTATTAATAATACTCTGGAGTGTTCTTTGCTTTCTTTCTTTGAGTCATTTTGCTCAAGATTTCATCAGTTATCCATAATTGTTTTTGCTTATTTATCTTCACTGCAATGTGGTATTTGCAATCCGTATATTGGTTTTTACACGTTCCCATTTTGTATTTATCCTCGGGATATTCACGTCTATATTGTTTCAAGACTTTCAACGATTAGCCTTTCATATTTATTTTTTACTTCAACCAGGTATAGTTGACTTATGTTGGTTGTTTCAATGCTGAGATATCTATTTGAGGTGTCTTCGATGTCTTTATTCCTGTGCTTTTAAATTTTATTTAAAATTGTAAGACTACAGGATAGTGGTCAGAGTTTATATCAGCACCAGGGTATCTTCTTCTGCTGCTGCGTTCATCAAGTTTGTTTTTTTCGGACGTGATTGTGTTGTGCCTGTTTACGGCAGAGCTGCGTTCTTGCGCCATTAGGCCGACACATCTTACTTCTGTGGGCATTTGTTGACCGGGTTAACCTTCCCGGGGAGCACCAGGATATGTTTTGACATTTTTGCCACAGGCTAATCAGAGGAAAAATTATGGATGGCTCGGGCAGAAGACAATCAGAGAAGTGTACATGCTTGAGAACATTAGAAGAGAAGTAGAACATCAGAATCCCAGAGGAAAAGTCAGACCTGTGTAGGGTCATCACATTGGATCAGGAACGCAGGGATTGATCGGCAGGAAACGCTGAATTGGAGACGCAACATATACATATATACATAATACACACACACACGGGGACATGCAGTCTAGTCCAGTGACTAGGCAGATGTAGACAGTGACATGCAGTGAGGTCCATTTGGTAAAGGTGTACTCAGAGTCCACAATGTCCTTTTTGAGAAATTTCAATTAATCAGGTGCCTTTCTCAACAATAAAGGGTTTGGCTGCACTTTGATCTCAAAACACTGCCTGTCTCAAATGACTGTGCATTTTTGTCGGGGTGGTGTTCGTCCATCTCTTGACATTATTTTCCCCAATTGTATCGCTGTCTACCTCTTGCCTTCAACCTTACCCTCCAGAAGGGTTTTTTATATAAGAGTGTATAACAGTACTGTATACATGGACCAAATAGTTCATTTAGTTTTATTGTAGAACAGGCTTTTTGGGGTTGGTTGATAAAAGTTTTTTACACAAAAAAAAACCGATGTTGATTTTGACCTCTCTTCTCTCGTTCCAGGTGGTAACTAACAAACCCACAACAAGCTACGTCACGACTTGAGCATCCTTCTAGTTGTTCTATCTTGATGCTCAAGCGTGCTGTATGCTTGCACACCCAGCTGATACTATTCATCCTTCTAGCTGTTCTATCTTGATGCTCAAGCGTGCTGTATGCTTGCACACCCAGCTGATACTATTCATCCTTCTAGCTGTTCTATCTTGATGCTCAAGCGTGCTGTATGCTTGCACACCCAGCTGATGCTATTCATTCGGCTACACCTCCCTGTGTTTTTAAAAAGATTTTTTTTCAAAAGTTTTTTCTCTTAATCCCTTACCCTACACCTTCTCTCCTTACCTCCCACAATTTTTAACCCCCCCAAAAATATCTCTATTTCAAGTAAATTTTTCATTCAAATTTGAAAACTCTTCCCCTGTCAAAATAGAAAACCCACTTTCTTCTTCTTTCGTTCGCTTGAAATATGTCTATATCTGCAATGTCGTCTCTTGCATGAATTGAACTGTTTTTTTCAGTTCACACAGTGGTCCATAGAGTTTATCTTCCACTGTCGTCTCTCTAGGCCAGAAGGTTTGCCTAGATATGTTATATTTTGGGCAGTCTTGGAGTATGTGCTCTGCTGTCTGCGACGCCAATCCACATGTGCACATGGCTGTTTCACCAATCTTGAATTTTGTATACATGTGGTTGCGTAATCTATTGTGTCCTGTTCTGAGGCGCAGAATAATGACTTGTTCTGGTCTGTCCATAATGTGGTAGTCATCTTGAGCAGGTTTTGGTGGCTTTCTGACTGATTTGATCATTCTTTTTCTTTGGTGGTATTTTAACGGGCACATCTTCTTTGGCCCCTTTCCTTCCCCCAATTGATCAGCTCTGTCGTTTCCGGGTACTCCACAGTGGGATGGCATCCACTGGGATGGTGACCTTATGCTGACTGCTAAATTAGAAAAAATAGTGTCCCTTTGTACTGGCAATTTCCCCGACAGGAGCGCCTCGAATACTGATTTTGCATCTGTCAATAGCACCACAGGTTGTGTACCATTGGGTATTTAGTAATTTCTCGGGGTTTCTATCTTGATTGCCTCAATTTCAGCATCGTAGTTATGGCAGTACTTTCCTGTCGGTACTCTAGCGTGTCCCTAGTTTATTTTTGGGGATTCTAGGTACACTCCCGCCCTCCATTTCGAACAGCATTTTGTGCTGACCCATCTGTGTAGACTCGGATCCAGAGGGCCCGTGGGTATTCTTCATCAAGGAAGCTGAGAGTGGCTGTTCTGCGCTGCACACTGTTTTGTTTTCCTTGTCAAATATTCCTCTCACTTTTGTCTGGATTTTTAACGATAGTCTATGCTCATTTTTTCCATGGAGTTCGCTCTGGAATAGTTGTTAGGGGGATACCAACTGTGGGCAGATCAGTGGGGTTTTTTTTGCAGAGTCGTTTGGCCCGGTGGATAAAACTACTTCTTTTCAACTGCCCCATAGCTAGGTTTTCAAATCTGTTCTTCATAGGGTGGCCCGGCAAGCTGAGGAAATTTTCTGCTTGTATTAGCGTTTTCGTATCTCTGCGCTCAATCAGTGCCTGTGTCCTCCCCATCTTTTCCATTTCCAAATATAGGGGGTTTATTCATCCCTCCTGTGGTGACTCTAAGTGCTTGATTTTGCACCATGTCCAGCCCTTTTTAGTGTGGTATTTTATGCTGAACACCACGCAGTTTAAACCCCTATTCCAGGGGGTCGTATGCTCTGTTGGTAAACTTTGCTAAAATATTTTTGTACTGGCTCCCCCTGTGGTTCCCCTTAGCTTTCTCAGGATGGCTATTTTTCCCTTCTGGCTTTTGCTACTGCTTTTTGATGTGCTTTCTCCATGTCAGCTTGCCATCAAATGTTACTCCAAGGTATGTTGGTTCTTTATCTTCTCTTAGGGGTGTTCCATTTATCTGGATGGCCTTTGTTTTGGAGAGAGGGTAAATAGGGTTGTGCTGCACTTGTCAGTGTTTATGCTGACACACCACTATTTGCCCATGCAGCAATGTATCTACAGCTTTTTGTAGAAATTTGGTGGCCACTGATGCATATTATTTGTGCTCCATAGAACCAGGTCATCGGCGTACATTGCCGCTTTAATTCCATGCGGTAGGTGAGCAACAAGATCATTGATGAAGATTAGAAAAAGTGTGGGGGACAAGACTCCGCCTGGGACACCGTGACGCAGTAGTACTTTCTTGCTCTTGAGTCCGTCTATTCTGTACTCGGCTCTTCTGTTGTGCAAGTATGCTTTCACCCATTTGTACATTCTTCCATTGACTTTGCAGTTTCTCAGTTTCTTCATCAGACCTTCTTTCCAGACTTTGTCAAAGGCTTTCTTCAGATCTATCCATGCCGCAAGCACCAGCTTCTTCTCTTGGAATGCATCCTCAATTTCTTGAGAGAGGTAGGTTGTCTGATCTTCCGTAGAGTTAGCACTGCCTAAAGCCAGCCTGCTGTGGCACAAGGATGTTTTACTTTCAATGTACCACTGCAGTCTGTGAATTGATTAGTGCGCTCCAGTGTTTTGCAGAGACAGCTGGTGAGGCTAATTGGTTCTGTAGCTAGAGGCAATGGAAACCTATCTTTTCCCTGATTTTAGGAGGGGTATCATGATTGCTTCTCTCCAGGTTGTGGAACACTGCCTAAGGTCCAGGTTATTGAAGATCTGCAAAAGCTTTTTTTGGCCTTGTTCCCAGGTTCCTGATCATTTCATTGGGGATACCATCAGCTCCCGGTGACTTTCCATTTTCAGTTTTTATATGGCTAGCTCCAGTTCGCTGATGTGATGGTTGCCTCCAGAACCTCGTGTACTATTTCCTTCTGTCCTGTATGTTGTCGTTTCTCTAAATCTCTTGTTGTTTTTTCTGGACTAATTTTTATATTGCTATCTTGTGCGAACGAGTCCGCAAAATGGTCAGCTGCTTGCTTTCTTGTTGTTTTTCCATCTTTTGTAGTGCAATTTTTTAGTTTTCCCGGCCCCCGTCATTAAGCTGTTTTTTTAGCTTCCCCAATTTTCCCTTTTGTCTCTTTCAAAGTTCAGAGACTCTGTTTTTTCCTGCCCGCTTTCCGTCTAGCCTGCAGCTTGGCCCTTTGAAATTTGGCTTTTGCATGCTGGAATTTATTGTGGTGCTCTTGGCTGGGTGTGGCCTCTGCTTGCTTTCTACACCTTCAACATCATTATGCAACTGTTCCATTTTCACTACTCCAGTAGGGTTTATATTGTTTACGGGCCCTTTTGGTACTGTTTTTTCGCCCCTGCCTGTAGTATGCATTTCCCAAACTCTTCAACTGCTTTTTTTATGTCTTTCTCATGTTCAGGTTTCTAACCAGTATGCGGGTGCGATGTTTGTAATTGCCCAGTCTGCTTTCTTGTAGTTCCACCTCGAGAGGGTGCTGCTTTCACTTACAAGCTCTTTTTCTACAGTTAGAAAGACGGGCCCGATGGTCACTGCCACTTAGTTTTTTCCCCAAACAATTCGTGTAATGTTCCACTCCAGGTCTGGTGAATGAAAAGCCAGGTCAGGTGTAGTTGTAGAGTGCCATGATCTCGAGTAAAAAGTATGTGGGGTGGGAGGGCTTTTTAATCAAAAAATCTTTTCTCATCCCCCAGTCTTCCAGTCTCTCTCCCTCTGGTCCATGTGATCATAGCCCCAGCTCTGCGAGTGGCTGTTGAAATCGCCACACACAATCTTTTTTTTTAGTGGTAAGTGTCCAGTCCCCGTGGGGGGGTCACTTGGACATTTATTTAATTGATCAGTGTAGATCTGTATTACCTGTTTTAAGCTTAATGTCTGAACTCAGCCCCTTCCATGTAAAATTTGTTTTGGGGAACCCATGATGTTATTTCTTACAAGGGTCAGTATCCCCCCTTTTTTCCTTTTTCTTTCGGGCAGATCGGTAACACTGGTAGCCTCTGATTTTGAAGGCTATATTTTTATTGAGGTGAGTTTCTTGCAAGTAACATACGCTTACTTTCTCTTGGTCCAGGTTTTTTTCTAATTCTTTTTTTTTTTTTTGCTGACTCCCTCCGCATTCCCGTGCATTTTATTAAGTCTTTGTTTAGTATGGCCACAGTTCTATTCTCATGTTCCCGGCTCCACAGGAAAATCTGAGAAGGACCTCCAGTAGTTGGGGTTGGACACTGAAACCCGCCTGGGGGTCTAAAGCAGGGGGGAGCACCATAACATTTCAGTAGTCGACATATTCCACTTTGCGTAATTGCGTGGCATCCTGATTTCTGTGGTGCGCCTCCTGGTTTGGGTTTCCTCCATCTTCAGCACCTTTCCCTTTTCTAGAGCAGACTGTGGTCTCACTCGAGTTTAGATGTGTACACACTCAGGGCACCTGTCTGCACATGCATGTATGTGTCTACACATCTAAAGCACACTGGTTATTTTTTTGGCGCCAGAAACTCGCCATTGCCTCTTCTCCTGTTAGTAGAAACAGTTCCGCCACGTGAAGGCCAGGAGTTGGACTTTTGCTGCATAGGTTATGTGTTCACGAGCCATTGAGGTATTTAAGCAATGTTGGGCGCTCACCCCAACACTAACGCCCCGGCTACATACAGCAACATTTGGAACCTCTCTAGATGTTAATACTGATGTCGTGATGTTGAAAGCATTTATGGCCATACCTATTCTGTTTTACTTCTGCCATCATGATATTACATGTCCAAGATAGCAGAAACTGAAAAATATAAAAGATAAGAATGTGTGTACTGTGCATATCACATGAGGCGACTAAAAGAGGGTTGACGTGAGACTGTCTACCTCATTTCTTTAATAAAAAAGTGGTGTGGGAACTTCTTCTTCTTCGTTCATCCGAGTTTTTTTTCGGATGTGATTGCATTGTGCCTGTTTACAGCAGAGCTGCGTTTCTTGCGCCGTTAGGCCGACACATCCGACTTCTGCGGGCATTTGTTGACCGGGTTAACCTTCCCGGGGTTTCTTAGGACGTTTGACTCTCACTGTTGTGGTGTTATCCCCCATCCCAGCTGGTCCATATAGAACAGCCAAAGATCCTGGTCAGCCCTCAAGGGAAGGCAGGGGCAGACCATGGGCATTCCCCGCCATCCAAGGAGGCTTCCATACTTGCAGAGCCGATACATAGCGCTCTGGTACTGGGCTCACCCAAGGAATCGTCATGTCCTGCACATGGCTGCTTAGCCTCACTTCCGTATATTGGGCCTTCCGTTCACCATAGGCTATTCTTCCGGGAAAACCAGAAGTATGCAGTCTGCAGATGACATCCACACAGTGAGCTTTCGATTCGGACTTCCATGTAATGGATTTGCTAGCCAAGCAATATTCCATTTCGTGCCACTAGGACACTTTTCCACCTTTTATGAAGCCCACACAGTGGGCTTTTGATTCAGACTTTCCACGTAATGGATTTGCTATCCAAGCAATATTCCATTTCGTGCGACTAGGACACTTTTCCACCTTTTATGAAGCCCACACAATGGGCTTTTGATTTGGACTTTCCACGTAATGGATTTGCTATCCAAGCAATATTCCATTCATGCCTCTGGGTCTTCATGCACCTTTAAATGTCAACCTGTATATAGTTAAAGTAATCTGCGGTCAACTTTAGCTTGTTGATATCTCCATAGAGCTTGTCCTCAAATGAAGCAGGTGTGGGCCAAAATATCTTTCTCTGTTCTGCATACGTTGGGCAATCCTGCAGCAAATGTTTTGCTGTCATTTTTCCAGTTCTACAATTACATTCATCGGTATCTCCTATCTTTAGTTTTATTGAACAAGTGGTATTTCAGCCTGTTATGTCCTGTGCGGAGTCTGAAGATTGCTACTTGTTCTCTTCGGTCGAGTTTGTAATATGCATCATCCTTCTGATGGCCTGGATGCTCTGATTCCCATTTGGTTCTATAAGTGCTTTTTATCAACCTCTTTGCCTCATTATAGGTTATGTCTATGTCAGGCTGTGGTAGTCGTCCGCCTCTTTTGCCAGTCTGTCAGCCTCTTCGTTTCCAGGTATACTGCAATGTGATGGGATCCACTGTATTACAACTTTTTGGATTTCTGGCATAGACCATGGAGTGCTGCTCTTAGGTCAGTTAGTTTTGTGCATCTGTGAAGATAGCCATGTGCTTTTCCTTATTTTTCTCCATCAAGAGCATTTCTGCTATACAGTTTTTAAAGCCTCTACCCCGCTTTGAATCTTTTTTTGGCGACAGGTTCAAATTCCTGTATAACTATAGCTTTCAACCTTCATGCTGTCTAGCATGTCCTGTAATGTCTACTGTTTGTATGCTGTCTTAGTGGCCTCAAGGCTTCTGCAACGTCTGTGTACAAACATATCCCAAGACTTACACAACAATGTCTGTGTACAAACATATCCCAAGACTTACACAACAATGTCTGTGTACAAACATATCCCAAGACTTACACAACAATGTCTGTGTACAAACATATCCCAAGACTTACGCAACAATGTCTGTGTACAAACATATCCCAAGACTTCCGCAACAATGTCTGTGTACAAACATATCCCAAGACTTCCGCAACAATGTCTGTGTACAAACATATCCCAAGACTTCCGCAACAATGTCTGTGTACAAACATATCCCAAGACTTCCACAACAATGTCTGTGTACAAACATATCCCAAGACTTCCGCAACAATGTCTGTGTACAAACATATCCCAATACTTCTGTAACAATATCTGTGTACAAACATATCCCAAGACTTCTGTAACAATATCTGTGTACAAACATATCCCAAGACTTCTGTAACAATATCTGCGTACAAACATATCCCAAGACTTCTGTAACAATATCAGCGTACAAACATATTCCAAGACTTCCGCAACAATGTCTGTGTACAAACATATCCCAAGACTTCCGCAACAATGCCTGTGTACAAACATATCCCAAGACTTCCGCAACAATGTCTGTGTACAAACATATCCCAAGACTTCTGTAACAATATCTGTGTACGAATATATACAGCCCACACATAGTGAACACCAAATTCATTCATTGTATCAGGGATAAATTTTATTATGTACATGTTATTAACACAATCTAGACACACACAAAAACTAGTTTCAAGACAACTCCCTACATTTACTTTATTTAGTTTTTAACCTTTTCGCAGGTTTGTGGCTTGTTCCTTTACTCCGCTTTTGGGCTGTACCCTTCCTCTTAGGAGTTGTATTTTTTTTATGGGGTGTGGTACTCTTCCGTTTCCGCATTTGTCTTTTCTCAATGTTTTCTGTTTTGCCATCCTTTATAATGCTGATGCGACCATCAGGATAAACTTTTACTTTACCATCCAGCAACGTTGAAATCTCTTCTGCTTCAACAACGGCTGGTTTTCTCTTCTGGGCAGTGAGACATCTTGGGGCCCACCTTCAAAAACAAGAAATAGATTTTGTTTAACACACCATATGAACAATTTATTCTTAAATTATGTGTATTAATAATTACATTATAACTTCTTTTACTGGGCTTACAGGTTAAGTATTGTATTGGTTTCAGATTGTAGTCTCATTTAAATGGCAGAAGATCCTTGACTTGAATCTCTCACAACCCATTTAGGCCTACTTGATTGTCTATTCACATGACCAGACATGGGTCTCATCTAACTAAAAGTAATAACTTGTGTATTTAGTTGTCATCGGACTAAAATGTTAACTTCTTGTCCCTGACCTAGGGACATTAATTACAATTACCCCAGTAGTTCGAGTGGGTTCCTCAGAAGGCGGGGGATACTGGTAATCAAGAAAGCTGACCCAGATGCAAAAACCAGTCCCATTGAGTAAATAAAAATAAATATCTGATTTCAGATCGATAAAGGAACCAGTCTCCATGGTTCGTGAGCCGCTTACCAGGCGTTCTAAACTCAGCTGTGACCGATTTGTGCAGCAGACCATGTCGCGTTATGTTTAACGTGTTCATATGAACGTAAAAACTTGCCTAGTACATCAACAGCAGCTGAAAAATGCTCATGTTGACTGCAACATCCTGTAAGGGATATGCAACTTTTTTTTTTAAAAAAAAGGGAAAAACATTCTGCCCTTCTACTGCTGGTGCAAAGAGCCAAAAGAGAAAAAGAGAAAGGGGCCCTCATTTGTCCTAACTGCTAGAAACTGTCATCCCAGATGGAAGTCAAGGGGAAACCACCCCATCTTCCCAAAAAAAAGGTTCCTGTTACAAATCTGGTAAAGATGGGGGACATATCAAATTTCACACCATTTTGGGTAAAATTTTTTTTTTTTTTAATTTTAGTCTTTGGGATCAACTCACGGCACACGGTTTAACCCATAAGTGCTCATTTTCCTCCTAACTCAAACCTGAGTCGGGAAAAACTCAGCTCAGTCTGGAGAAACTCAGCTCAATGCATGAACTCTGTGCATCTGCGAGGATCCTAAAATATTTTGGGTAGTTTTTTAACTCAAATTTTGCCCGGGCAGCGCCGTTGGGCTACTCTTTTTCTTTTTCCAAAATGCCAAGGGATTTTTTACATGTGCAACAATACACACGGGCATCCGATCTCACTACCCAGAGCCCGGGGGAAAATTTTTATTACTGGAAGTCCAGGTGGATTTTTTAAATAAACCCGGTCCTCACCGGGGCCTGAACCCGGGAACCTCCCGCACTCGAGGTGGACACCATACCTCGACCACTCGCCTATAGATAAAATATCCTGACTGAACTACCATGTTGTGGTTTTGTTGTATACCATTGCGTCAGGTTGAGAAAAAAAAAATACGAAGCAAGAAACCTCCCTGACCATTTGAACAGCTTTAGCCATGCAAAAAAAAAAAAAATAAAAACATTGAAAAGAAAACAAAAATACACACCTTCAGCCCTGTAGATGGGGGTGCTTATTGACAGAGCAGTCTTTATACTGAGTTGCCGGATGTTGCTGGCTCCACCTGGAACAGCCTAGATATCTGACCAGCGGCAGCTAAATGTTGTCAGCAATGTCAGCTCATTCTCTCCCATTTGCAACAGTGGCTCGGCTAAAGAACAAACACTTTTTAATACAAATATGATACACTTTGTTCCTTGCATTGTAAGATCTACATAAAAAAATTATAATTCTAAATATACCCACTGACTGACCGAGAGACTGATAGAAGCACCAGACCATCTCTTTTTGTTCTGTTTACCTCTGAGGATTTTCCAAATGGAATACTAATTGCTGCTGCAGCCACTGATTGTAAATACACCTACTTGTCTTTTCCTTATATTTGCCTTTGTTTATGTTACTACCACTAATGATAAAAATAGGTTTTTTAACATTTTGCATCGACTCAACTGCACATGTATTGTCCTTTGTACATTCTCAGTGTCCCCACAACTGGTGCCCTTAAAGATCCACCTAAAGTATTGCGAGACCTACATATAACATATCCTTTCACCCAAAACCTATATAACTTATTCATTCATGCCAAAGTCAATCCCCCACAGGGCTATCTGACGCAAGACTTGTTTTAAATATACAACACATCTCCATGAATCTCAGATCCCTGAAAAGCTGACCCTCCATTCCCTTTACGGATGTATTCTTTCATCTTCATTATCTATTCTAAGCTGGTGTGAATAAGTACACTAATTCATACTCCCAAAAACAAATGGCAAATGGGTATTATTTTATTTATATTATACGGGTTATTACCTGGATGCCCCTTTAGAGCTGATCACACTCTGCTGCTATTAATGGCACATCTATTTTTTTGGGCAAAATCCTTAGCCTGTAGATCCACTTGCACGGGTTGTCTGGTGATAGATTTAACAATTTCCTAAAAAATGTTACTGAAAAATTCCATTTATCTGATTAAAATGACCAATGTAAACTTACAGATACATTTACTGTATGGCACGAATCTTGGGTGTTAATGAAAAAAATTAGGGAAAAACTCAGAAGCAAAAGAGAAGTGGTTGTGAGACGAAAGTTGCAAAATTTCCCTTTGGGCTGCCAAATAAATAACAACGATTGCCTGAAAGGGGGCTAATGAAACTAGAACACTATACACAACAATAAGAAAGGCAAACACTTTTTTTGGTCATGTGATGAAAAGAGAACAGGGAAAAAGAAAGAAAGACCAGGGGAGACCAGAAAAATGATGCTGGATGGATTGAACGTGGCATGGGGGAAATATCATCAGCAGAGTTGATCCAGAACCCAAAGCCGAATCTTGGAGAGCCATGAACCCTACCCAAACGGGCAAGGCATTGATGACATTAGACGGGGTTTAAACCTTCTTGCTATTAATTCTGTACGGGCTTTCTTTTTTCTAGAGTAATGACACTATAGGGACTGAGGTGACAGAAACCATGCCCACCTAACTAATGGCTGGGGGTCCACTTTGACTAGGGGGTAACTTTGACTGGGGGTACCATTTTGACTAGGGTAGCCATTTTGCTAGGGTAGCCACCTAGGGGGGCCCTTTTGACTAGGGGTAGCCATTTTGCTAGGGGTAGCCACTTTGACTAGTGGGTACCCCTAGCTGAGCTATCCGGGGCATTACATTCTGTATCCTGTTGAAACTCTTGACTATTTCTTGAATGCTCTCTCGCCCCGTTGTTTGATAAAATAAAATGGCCCCCGGGGGCCAAGGGCAGCTGTGATGGACCATGACATTGTGAAAACATAAAAGGACAGAAAGTGCCCGCTTAAATATGATTCACCCAAAAGGCATAAATCATGGAGCAGGTTTTTTTTTACCCCGAACAGGAGAGTTTCTCAATCTATGATTGAACATACTTCACCATATAACCAATATTTTTAAAAAAAGATAGAATTTTAAAGAATGTGCAGTAACTTTGTACCGCATTTTGAAGATTGAATTTTTATGCAGAAAAGACCTAATTATCAAAAAATCTTGCAGTTCTCTTGGGTTCATTTGCATGTTGGCATTTTTAGATGTGTTTTTATGCATAATTTAGTTGTAGAGTAAGATATACTTGAGCCCCAGAGGGCATGCATAGCCATGGATTAAAGTAAAATCCATAGAACTTTATATAATTTATAAGCAATAGCATGATTGCCCTAATGAAATACGAAATACTGGGTGAGTTCCCAAACAATTAGGTGATTCTCAACTTGATTTAGGCATTGAAATCATAATCGGTAAAACATATACCCAATTGGATTTACAGAAAATGACGGGAACTGGCCAAAACCCCGCACCACAAAACCCCATCACTGACTGGGCGGCAATTTTGGAAAACCGGCCATGTATTACAGTTTTCGTGCTTATTTATACACAAAATTGTTGCATTTAAAAATGGCAGAAGCAATCGCCATCCCTTTTCGAAGCCAACTTTGTGCACACTTTGTTTTATATTTCAGTTGAAGGATTTATCTACTTACTTTATGTTGTGTGATTCTGCAGTATGTACCTGATGAGATTCAGCAATAGGTCAGCATAAATCATAATAAAGGACATGCAATCAATTGTTGCAACTTCGATATTCATATTATATATCTATTATCAGATATTCCAGTAAGCCCTGACAGGAATTCTAATTTGTTTCCTCATGGCGCAATTCAAGTCTTTCCTGTTGTGGCTATGAGTTATATATATATTATTATAGGGAGTCTTCGTGGCGAAGTGTCAAGCCTTACCTCGGGCAGCCGAAGGTTGTGGGTTCTATTTCGGGCTGCGTCCGTCGGTTCAGAGTAAATTTTTCTGAGACCTGTGGTGTCGTTCGCTAGAGCTACGATTCATGCTTTTTGTGTGATGCTTTCCCCGCAATGCGGAAAGAGACCGAGCCATTATGGGATCAAACGCCGGTGCACATGAAGTCCTACGCTGTCGACTTTTAAATGAGTATATATGTAGAACATTAGACTAATTCTATGTTGGTGTTACTGGATTGCTTTGTTTGCATTTTGTATGCATATTTCATTAATCGAGCTCCTTAGCCAACTTTAATCAACCCTTGTACGTTCAAGTGGAAGCCTGGTGGGTGGGTCCTACATGTTCTACATATATACTCATTAAAAGTCGACACGTAACTTCAGTTCGCGGACATTTTATGTAGGGATCATCTATATGCTCGTCTCTTGACCGCAGCTTTTGGCGGTACGTTGTGACTAAGTGTACACAAAGCATGCCTCCTGTCGGCTCTATCAGCCCTCATCGTCGACAGGAGTCTCAGAAAAAATTTAACTCGTGAACCGAAGGACGGCAGCCCGAAATCGAACCCACACCTTCGGGCGCCCGAGTTAAACGGCTTGACCACTTCGCCACGAAGACTCCCTATATATATATATATATACTCATAGCCCACCACAGAAAGACGTGAATTGCGCCATGAGGAAAACAAATTAGAATTCCTGTCAGGGCTACTGGATATATCTGATAATAGATATATAAATATGAATATCGAAGGTGCAAACAATTGATTGCATGATTTATTGCTTGACATATTTGGCTGCATCTCATCAGGTACATACTGCAGAAATCACACAACATAAAGTAATTAGATAAATCCTTCAAGCTGAAATATACAACAAATGTGTGCACAAAGTTGGCTTCTGTAAATGGATGGCGATTGCTTCTGCCAGTTTTAACATGCAACAATTTTGTGTATAAATAACGCACGAAGCACTGTCCAATCACATGGCCGGTTTCCAAATGTGCCGTCCAGTCAGTGATGTAGGTTTGTGGTGCGTCGGTTTGGCCAGGTTCCCAGTCATTCATTCTGTAAATCCAATTGGGTATATGTTCTACTACCGATCTAGTGATTTCAATGCCTAAATCAAGTTGAGAATCACCTAATATGATTGGAACCATCAGCCCAGTATTTCTGTACTTCAATTAGGGCAATCATGCTATTGCTTATAAATTATATAAAGTTCTATGGATTTTACTTTAATCCATGGCTATGCATGTCCTCTGCTGGCTCAAGTGAATATCTTACTCATACAACTAAATTACTGACACTAATAACACATCTAACAAATGCCGAACACAGTGCAAATGAATCACAGCAGAACTGCAAGAGATTTCTGATAATTAGGTCTTTTCTGCACTAATAATTCAATCTTCACAATAGCGGTACTAAGTTACTGTCACATTCTTTATAATTCTATCTTTATTTTTATAAATATTGGTTATATGGTGAAGTATGTTCAAGTCATGAGATTGAGAATCTCTCGCTGTTCGGCGTCAACAAAAACCTGCTCCATGATTCATGCCTTTGGGATGAATCATATTTAAGCTGGGCACTTTCTGTTCTTTCATGTTTTCACAATGTCATGGTCCATCACAGCTGCCCTTGGCCCCGGGAGTCAATTCTTATTGTATCAAACAACTGGACTGGATGAGCATTAAAGAAGTAGTAAAGAGTTTCAACACAGGTATATATAATGCCTGAGCACTAGCTCAGCTAGAGGTTACCCACTAGTCAAAGTGGCTACCCCAGCCATTAGTTAGGCTGGGCATGGTTGCTGCTCACCGCAGTACGTATAGTGTCATTACTCTAGAAAATGTGAAAGCCAGTAGAGAATATAATAGCAAGAAGGTTTAACCCAGTCTAATGTCATCATCATCAAGTGCCTTGTCAGCTGGCGTAGGCGTTCATGGCTCTCCACAGATCTCGGTCTTTGGTGTTCTGGATCAACTCTGCTGATGATATTCCTCCATGCCACCGTCTCAATCCATCCAGCATCATTTCTCTTGGTCTGCCTCTGTCTCTCTTCTCATCACATGACCAAAGAAAGCTGTTTGTCCCTTTCTTATTGTTGTGTATAGTGTTCTAGTTTCATTAGCCTCTTTCAGGCAATCGTTGTTACTCTGGCAGTCCAAGGAATTTGCAACATTCGTCTCATCAACCACTTCTCTTTTGCTTCTGAGTTCTTCCTAATTTGTTCATTAACACTCCAAGATTCGCTGCCATACAGTATAATGTATCTGTAAGATTTACATTGGTCATTTTAATCAGATAAATGGAATTTTTCAGTAACATTTATTAGGAAATTGTTAAATCTATCACCAGACAACCAGTGCAAGTGGATCTACAGGCTAAGGATTTAGCCAAAGAAATAGATGCTGCCATTAATAGCAGCAGATGTGTGATCAGCTCTAAAGGAGCATCCAGGTAATATACCCGTATAATATAAATAAAATAATACCCATTAGCCATTTGTTTTTTAGCAGTATTGACATTAGTGTACTTATGCACACCAGCTTAGAATAGAGGTAATGAAGATAGAAAGAATACATCCGTAATGGGAATGGAGTGTCAGCTTTGCAGCGGCCATCTGAGATTCATGGAGATGCTGTTGTATATTAAATCAAGTCTTGCGTCAGATAGCCACTGTGGGGGATTGACTTTGGCATGAATGAATAAGTTATATAGGTTTGGATGAAAGGATATGTTATATGTAGGTCTCGTCAATACTTTAGGTGGATCTTTAAGGGCACCAGTTGTGGGGACACTGAGAATGTACAAAGGACAATACATGTGCCAGTTGAGTCGATGCAGAATGTTAAAAATCCTATTTGTATCATTAGTGGTAGTAGCATAATCAAAGGCACTATATAAGGAAAAGACAATGTAGGTGTATTTACAATCAGTGTGCTGCAGCAGCAATTAGTATTCCATTTGGAAAATCCTCAGAGGTAAACAGAACAAAAAGAGATGGTCTGAGTGCTGTCTATCAGTTCTCATCGGTCAGTCAGTGGATTATATTTTAAATTATAATTTTCATGTAGATCTTACAATGCAAGGAACAAAGTGTATCATATTTTGTATTAAAATGTGTTTTCGTTCTTTAGCCGAGCCACTGTTGCAAATGTGGAGATGAATGAGCCTGACATTGCTGACAACATTATAGCTGCCGGCCGGTCAGATATCTATGGCTGTTCCAGGTGGAGCCAGCAACATCCGGCAACTCAGTATAAAGACTGCTCTGTCAATAAGCATCCCTATCTACATGGCTGAAGGTGTGTACCTTTGTTTTCGTTTCAATGTTTTCATCTTGTTTTTTGCATGGCTAAAGCTGTTCAAATGGTCAGGTTGATGGTTTCTTGCTTCGTAGTTTTTTTTTTCTCAACCTGACGCAATGGTATACAACAAAACCACAACATGGTAGTTCAGTCAGGATATTTGATCTATAGGCTGAGTGGTCTTGAGGTATGGTGTCCACCTCGAGTGCTGGAGGTCCCGGGTTCAGGCCCCGGTGAGGACCGGGATTTATTAAAAAATCCAACTGGACTTCCAGTAATAAAATTTCCCCTGGTCTCTGGGTAGTGAGATCGGATGCCCGTGTGTATTGTTGCACATGTACAAAATCCCTTGGCATTTGGAAATAGAAAAAGAGTAGCCTAACGGCGCTGCCCGGGCAAAATTTTGAGTTAAAAATCTACCCAAAGTATTTCAGGATCCTCGCAGATGCAACAGAGTTCATGCATTGAGCTGAGTTTCTCCAGACTCAGGTTTGAGTTAGGAGGAAAACTGAGCACTTATGGGTTAAACCGTGTGCCGTGATGATGATCCAACGACTAAAATTTAAAAAAAAAAAAAATTTGACCCATAGACTGGTGTGAAATTTGATATGTCCCTCATCTTTACCAGATTTGTAACAGGAACCTTTTTCTTGGGAAGATGTGGGTGGTTTCCCCTTGACTTCCATCTGGGATGACAGTTTCTAGCAGTTAGGACAAATGAGGGCCCTTCTCTCTTGTTTAAGGCTCTTTGCACCAGCAGTAGAAGGGCAGAATGTTTTCCTTTTAAAAAAAAAAAATGTTGCATATCCCTTACAGGATGTTGCAGTCAACATGAGCATTTTTCAGCTGCTGTTGATGTACTAGGCAAGTTTTTACGTTCATATGAACACGTTAAACATAACGCGACATGGTCTGCTGCACAAATCGGTCACAGCTGAGTTTAGAACGCCTGGTAAGCGGCTCACGAACCATGGAGACTGGTTCCTTTATCGATCTGAAATCAGATATTTATTTTTATTTACTCAATGTGGACTGGTTTTTGCATCTGGGTCAGCTTTCTTGATTACCAGTATCCCCTGCCTTCTGAGGAACCCACTCGAACTACTGGGGTAATTGTAATTAATGTCCCTAGGTCAGGGACAAGAAGTTAACATTTTAGTCCGATGACAACTAAATACACAAGTTATTACTTTTAGTTAGATGAGACCCATGTCTGGTCATGTGAATAGACAATCAAGTAGGCCTAAATGGGTTGTGAGAGATTCAAGTCAAGGATCTTCTGCCATTTAAATGAGACTACAATCTGAAACCAATACAATACTTAACCTGTAAGCCCAGTAAAAGAAGTTAGAATGTAATTATTAATACACATAATTTAAGAAATAAATTGTTCATATGGTGTGTTAAACAAAATCTATTTCTTGTTTTTGAAGGTGGGCCCCAAGATGTCTCACTGCCCAGAAGAGAAAAACCAGCCGTTGTTGAAGCAGAAGAGATTTCAACGTTGCTGGATGGTAAAGTAAAAGTTTATCCTGATGGTCGCATCAGCATTATAAAGGATGGCAAAACAGAAAACATTGAGAAAAGACAAATGCGGAAACGGAAGAATACCACACCCCATAAAAAAAATACAACTCCTAAGAGGAAGGGTACAGCCCAAAAGCGGAGTAAAGGAACAAGCCACAAACCTGCGAAAAGGTTAAAAACTAAATAAAGTAAATGTAGGGGAGTTGTCTTGAAACTAGTTTGTGTGTGTGTCTAGATTGTGTTAATAACATGTACATAATAAAATTTATCCCTGATACAATTGAATGACTTTGGTGTTCACTATGTGTGAGCTGTATATAGTTCGTACACAGATATTGTTACAGAAGTCTTGGGATATGTTTGTACACAGACATTGTTGCGGAAGTCTTGGGATATGTTTGTACACAGGCATTGTTGCGGAAGTCTTGGGATATGTTTGTACACAGACATTGTTGCGGAAGTCTTGGAATATGTTTGTACGCTGATATTGTTACAGAAGTCTTGGGATATGTTTGTACGCAGATATTGTTACAGAAGTCTTGGGATATGTTTGTACACAGATATTGTTACAGAAGTCTTGGGATATGTTTGTACACAGATATTGTTACAGAAGTATTGGGATATGTTTGTACACAGACATTGTTGCGGAAGTCTTGGGATATGTTTGTACACAGACATTGTTGTGGAAGTCTTGGGATATGTTTGTACACAGACATTGTTGCGGAAGTCTTGGGATATGTTTGTACACAGACATTGTTGCGGAAGTCTTGGGATATGTTTGTACACAGACATTGTTGCGGAAGTCTTGGGATATGTTTGTACACAGACATTGTTGCGTAAGTCTTGGGATATGTTTGTACACAGACATTGTTGTGTAAGTCTTGGGATATGTTTGTACACAGACATTGTTGTGTAAGTCTTGGGATATGTTTGTACACAGACATTGTTGTGTAAGTCTTGGGATATGTTTGTACACAGACGTTGCAGAAGCCTTGAGGCCACTAAGACAGCATACAAACAGTAGACATTACAGGACATGCTAGACAGCATGAAGGTTGAAAGCTATAGTTATACAGGAATTTGAACCTGTCGCCAACAAAAGATTCAAAGCGGGGTAGAGGCTTTAAAAACTGTATAGCAGAAATGCTCTTGATGGAGAAAAATAAGGAAAAGCACATGGCTATCTTCACAGATGCACAAAACTAACTGACCTAAGAGCAGCACTCCATGGTCTATGCCAGAAATCCAAAAAAGTTGTAATACAGTGGATCCCATCACATTGCAGTATACCTGGAAACGAAGAGGCTGACAGACTGGCAAAAGAGGGCGGACGACTACCACAGCCTGACATAGACATAACCTATAATGAGGCAAAGAGGTTGATAAAAAGCACTTATAGAACCAAATGGGAATCAGAGCATCCAGGCCATCAGAAGGATGATGCATATTACAAACTCGACCGAAGAGAACAAGTAGCAATCTTCAGACTCCGCACAGGACATAACAGGCTGAAATACCACTTGTTCAATAAACTAAAGATAGGAGATACCGATGAATGTAATTGTAGAACTGGAAAAATGACAGCAAAACATTTGCTGCAGGATTGCCCAACGTATGCAGAACAGAGAAAGATATTTTGGCCCACACCTGCTTCATTTGAGGACAAGCTCTATGGAGATATCAACAAGCTAAAGTTGACCGCAGATTACTTTAACTATATACAGGTTGACATTTAAAGGTGCATGAAGACCCAGAGGCATGAATGGAATATTGCTTGGATAGCAAATCCATTACGTGGAAAGTCCAAATCAAAAGCCCATTGTGTGGGCTTCATAAAAGGTGGAAAAGTGTCCTAGTCGCACGAAATGGAATATTGCTTGGATAGCAAATCCATTACGTGGAAAGTCTGAATCAAAAGCCCACTGTGTGGGCTTCATAAAAGGTGGAAAAGTGTCCTAGTGGCACGAAATGGAATATTGCTTGGCTAGCAAATCCATTACATGGAAAGTCCGAATCGAAAGCTCACTGTGTGGATGTCATCTGCAGACTGCATACTTCTGGTTTCCGGAAGAATAGCCTATGGTGAACGGAAGGCCCAATATACGGAAGTGAGGCTAAGCAGCCATGTGCAGGACATGACGATTCCTTGGGTGAGCCCAGTACCAGAGCGCTATGTATCGGCTCTGCAAGTATGGAAGCCTCCTTGGATGGCGGGGAATGCCCATGGTCTGCCCCTGCCTTCCCTTGAGGGCTGACCAGGATCTTTGGCTGTTCTATATGGACCAGCTGGGATGGGGGATAACACCACAACAGTGAGAGTCAAACGTCCTAAGAAACCCCCGGGAAGGTTAACCCGGTCAACAAATGCCCGCAGAAGTCGGATGTGTCGGCCTAACGGCGCAAGAACGCAGCTCTGCTGTAAACAGGCACAATGCAATCACATCCGAAAAAAAACTCCGGATGAACGAAGAAGAAGAAGTTCCCACACCACTTTTTTATTAAAGAAATGAGGTAGACAGTCTCACGTCAACCCTCTTTTAGTCGCCTCATGTGATATGCACAGTACACACATTCTTATCTTTTATATTTTTCAGTTTCTGCTATCTTGGACATGTAATATCATGATGGCAGAAGTAAAACAGAATAGGTATGGCCATAAATGCTTTCAACATCACGACATCAGTATTAACATCTAGAGAGGTTCCAAATGTTGCTGTATGTAGCCGGGGCGTAGTGTTGGGGTGAGCGCCCAACATTGCTTAAATACCTCAATGGCTCGTGAACACATAACCTATGCAGCAAAAGTCCAACTCCTGGCCTTCACGTGGCGGAACTGTTTCTACTAACAGGAGAAGAGGCAATGGCGAGTTTCTGGCGCCGAAAAATAACCAGTGTGCTTTAGATGTGTAGACACATACATGCATGTGCAGACACGTGTCTGAGTGTGTACACATCTAAACTCGAGTGAGACCACAGTCTGCTCTAGCAAAGGAAAGGTGCTGAAGATGGAGGCAACCAACCAGGAGGCGCACCACAGAAATCAGGATGCCACGCAATTACGCAAAGTGGAATATGTCGACTACTGCTAAATGTTATGGTGCTCGCCCTGCTTTAGACCCCCAGGCAGGTGCAGTGTCCAACCCCAACTACTGGAGGTCCTTCTCAGATGTCCTGTGGAGCCAGGGGACATGAGAATAGAACTGCTGGCCATACTAAACAAAGACTTAATATAATGCACTGGAATGCGGAGGGAGTCAGCAAAAAAAAAAAAAGAATTAGAAAACATCCTGGACCAAGAGAAAGTAAGCGTATGTTACTTGCAAGAAACTCACCTCAATGAAAATATAGCCTTCAAAATCAGAGGCTACCAGTGTTACCGATCTGACCGAAAGAACAGGCAAAAAGGTGGGATACTGACCCTTGTAAGAAATAACATCATGGCTTCCCAAATCAAAGTCTACATGGAAGGGGCTGAGTATCAGACACTTAAGCTTAAGACAGGTAATACAGATCTACATCTGATCAATTACTACTGTCCAAGTGACCGCCCACGGGCACTGGACACTCTACCACTAAAAGAAAAAATGATTGTGTGTGGCGATTTCAACAGCCACTCGCAGAGCTGGGGCTATGATCACATGGACCAGAGAGGAGAGAGACTGGAAGACTGGCAGGATGAGAATAGATTCATGTTGATTAACAAGCCGTCCGACCCACATACTTTCTACTCGAGATCATGGCACTCTACAACTACACCTGACCTGGCTTTTCATTCACCAGACCTGGAGTGGAACATTACACGAATTGTTGGGAAATAACTAAGTGGCAGTGACCATCGGGCCAGTCTTTCTAACTGTAGAAAATGAGCTTGTAAGTGAAAGCAGCACCCTCTCGAGGTGGAACTACAAGAAAGCAGACTGGGCAATGTACAAGCATCGCACCAGCATACTGGTTAGAAACCTGAACACTGAGAAAGACATAAATAAAGCAGTTGAAGAGTTTGGGAAATGCATACTACAGGCAGCGCGAGAAACAGTACCAAGAGGAGCCCGTAAACAATATAAACCCTACTGGAGTAGTGAACTGGAACAGTTGCATAATGATGTTGAAGTGTGTAGAAAGCAAGCAGAGGCCACACCCAGCCAAGAGCACCACAATAAATTCCAGCATGCAAAAGCCAAATTTCAAAGGGCCAAGCTGCAGGCTAGACGGAAAAGCTGGCAGGAGAAAACAGAGTCTCTGAACTTTGAAAGAGACACAAGGAAATTGTGGAAGCTAATAAAACAGCTTAATGACGAGGGCACAGGGAGAAACTAAACAATTGCACTACATAAAGATGGAAAAATCTTAACAAGAAAGCAAGCAGCTGACCATTTTGCGGACTCGTTCGCACAAGATAGCAATATCAAAATTAGTCCAGAGAAACAACAAGAGATTTGAGAGAAACGACAACATACAGGACAGAAGGAAATAGTACACGAGGTTCTGGAGGCAACCATCACAATCAGCGAACTGGAGCTAGCCATATCAAAACTGAAAATGAGAAAGTCACCAGGAGCTGATGGTATCTCCAATGAAATGATCAGGAACCTAGGAACAGAGGCCAAAACAAAGCTGTTGCAGATCTTCAATAACAGCTGGACCTTAGGCAGTGTTCCACAAGCCTGGAGAGAAGCAATCATGATACCCCTCCTAAAATCAGGGAAAGATGGTTTCATTGCCTCTAGCTACAGACCAATTAGCCTCACCAGCTGTCTCTGCAAAACACTGGAGCGCATCATCAATCACAGACTGCAGTGGTACATTGAAAGTAAAAACATCCTTGTGCCACAGCAGGCTGGCTTTAGGCAGTGCTACTCTACGGAAGATCAGACAACCTACCTCTCTCAAGAAATTGAGGATGCATTCCAAGAGAAGAAGCTGGTGCTTGCGGCATGGATAGATCTGAAGAAAGCCTTTGACAAAGTCTGGAAAGAAGGTCTGATGAAGAAACTGAGAAACTGCAAAGTCAATGGAAGAATGTACAAATGGGTGAGGTGAAAGCATACTTGCACAACAGAAGAGCCCGAGTACAGATAGACGGACTCAAGAGCAAGAAAGTACTACTGCGTCACGGTGTCCCCCAGGGCGGAGTCTTGTCCCCCACACTTTTTCTAATCTTCATCAATGATCTTGTTGCTCACCTACCGCATGGAATTAAAGCGGCAATGTACGCCGATGACCTGGTTCTATGGAGCACAAATGAATATGCATCAGTGGCCACCAGATTGCTACAAAGAGCTGTAGATACATTTGCTGCATGGGCAAATAGATGGTGTGTCAGCATAAACACTGACAAGTGCAGCACAACCCTATTTACCCTCTCTCCAAAACAAAAGGCCATCCAGATAAATGGAACACCCCTAAGAGAAGATAAAGAACCAACATACCTTGGAGTAACATTTGATGGCAAGCTGACATGGAGAAAGCACATCAACAAAGCAGTAGCAAAAGCCAGAAGGAAAATAGCCATCCTGAGAAAGCTAAGTGGAACCACATGGGGAGCCAGTACGAAAATACTTAGCAAAGTTTACCAACAGAGCATACGACCACACCTGGAATATGGGTCAACTGCGTGGTGTTCAGCATCAAATACCACACTACAAGAGCTGGACATGGTGCAAAATCAAGCACTTAGAGTCACCACAGGAGGGATGAGATCAACCCCTATAGTGGAAATGGAGAAGATGGGGAGGACACAGGCACTGAGTGAGCGCAGAGATACGAAAACGCTAATACAAGCAGAAAAGTTCCTCAGCTTGCCAGGCCACCCTATGAAGAACAGATTTGAAAACCTAGCTATGGGGCAGTTGAAAAGAAGTAGTTTTATCCACCAGGCCAAACGACTCTGCAGAGAAACCACTGATCTGCCCACAGTTGGTATCCCCCTAACAACTATTCCAGAGCGAACTCCATGGAAAGATGAGCATAGACTATCGTTACAAATCCAGACAAAAGTGAGAGGAATATTTGACAAGGAAGAACAGAACAGTGTGCAGCGCAGAACAGCCACTCTCAGCTTCCTTGATGAAGAATACCCACAGGACCTCTGGATCCGAGTCTACACAGATGGGTCAGCACAAAATGCTGTTCGAAATGGAGGAGCGGGAGTGTACATAGAATACCCAAATAATACTAGGGACACAGCTAGAGTACCGACAGGAAAGTACTGCCATAACTACGATGCTGAAATTGAGGCAATCAAGATAGCAACAGAGAAATTACTAAATACCAGCAATGGTACACAACCTGTGGTGCTATTGACAGATGCAAAATCAGTATTCGAGGCGCTCCTGTCTGGGAAATTGCCAGTACTAAGGACACTACTTTCTGAACTTAGCAGTCAGCATAAGGTCACCATACAGTGGATGCCATCCCACTGTGGAGTACCCGGAAACGACAGAGCTGATCAATTGGCTAAGGAAGGAGCCAAAGAAGATGTGCCCGTTACATACCACCAAAAGAAAAGAATGATCAAATCAGTCAGAAAGCCACCAAAACCTGCTCAAGATGACTACCACATTATGGACAGACCAGAACAAGTCATTATTCTGCGCCTCAGAACAGGACACAATAGATTACGCAACCACATGTATACAAAATTCAAGATTGGTGAAACAGCCATGTGCACATGTGTATTGGCGTCGCAGACAGCAGAGCACATACTCCAAGACTGCCCAAAATATAACATATCTAGGCAAACCTGGCCTAGAGAGACGACAGTGGAAGATAAACTCTATGGACCACTGTGTGAACTGAAAAAAACAGTTCAATTCATGCAAGAGACGACATTGCAGATATAGACATATTTCAAGCGAACGAAAGAAGAAGAATAGTGGTTTGCTATGTGACAGGGGGAAGAGTTACAAATAGAATGAAATATTTACTTGAAATAGAGATAGTTTGGGGTGGATTAGAGAAGTTGTGGGAGGTAAGGAGAGAAGGTGTAGGATAGAGGGATTAAGAGAAAAGACTTTTGAAAAAAAAGTCTTTTTAAAAACACAGGGAGGTGTAGCAGAATGAATAGTATCAGCTGGGTGTGCAAGCATACAGCACGCTTGAGCATCAAGATAGAACAGCTAGAAGGATGAATAGTATCAGCTGGGTGTGCAAGCATACAGCACGCTTGAGCATCAAGATAGAACAGCTAGAAGGATGAATAGTATCAGCTGGGTGTGCAAGCATACAGCACGCTTGAGCATCAAGATAGAACAACTAGAAGGATGCTCAAGTCGTGACGTAGCTTGTTGTGGGTTAGTTAGTTACCACCTGGAACGAGAGAAGAGAGGTCAACATCAACATCGCATTTTGTTTGTGTAAAGACTTTGTATCAACCATCGCAAATAAAGCCTGTTCTACAATAATCTAACTGAACTATTTGGTCCACTGTATACATGTACTGTTATACACTCTTATATAAAAGCCATTCTGGAGGGTAAGGTTGAAGGCAAGAGGTAGACAGCGATACAAGTGGGAAGATAATGTCAAGAGATGGACGAACACCAGCCTGACATAATGCACAGTCAGGTCGAGACAGGCAGTGTTAGAGATCAATGTGCAGCCAACCTTCATTGTTGAGACGGCACCTGATTAATTGAAATTACTCAGAACAGGACATTGTGGACTCTGAGTACACCTTTACCAAATGGACCTCACTGCATGTCACTGTCTACATCTGCCTAGTCACTGGACTAGACTGCATGTCCCTGTGTGTGTGTGTATTATGTATATATGTATATGTTGCGTCTCCAATTCAGCGTTTCCTGCCGATCAATCCCTGCGTTCCTGATCCAATGTGATGACCCTACACAGGTCTGACTTTTCCTCTGGGATTCTGATGTTCTACTTCTCTTCTAATGTTCTCAAGCATGTACACTTCTCTGATTGTCTTCTGCCTGAGCCATCCATAATTTTTCCTCTGATTAGCCTGTGGCAAAAATGTCAAAACATATCCTGGTGCTCCCCGGGAAGGTTAACCCGGTCAACAAATGCCTGCAGAAGTCTGATGTGTCGGCCTAACGGCGCAAGAACGCAGCTCTGCCGTAAACAGGCACAACACAATCACGTCCGAAAAAAACAAACTTGATGAACGCAGCAGCAGAAGAAGATACCCTGGTGCTGATATAAACTCTGACCACTATCCTGTAGTCTTACAATTTTAAATAAAATTTAAAAGCACAGGAATAAAGACATCGAAGACACCTCAAATAGATATCTCAGCATTGAAACAACCAGACATAAGTCAACTATACCTGGTTGAAGTAAAAAATAAATATGAAAGGCTAATCGTTGAAAGTCTTGAAACAATATAGACGTGAATATCCCGAGGATAAAATACAAAATGGGAACGTGTAAAAACCAATATACGGATTGCAAATACCACATTGCCAGTGAAGATAAATAAGCAAAAACAATTATGGATAACTGATGAAATCTTGAGCAAAATGACTCAAAGAAAGAAAGCAAAGAACACTCCAGAGTATATATTAATAGGTAGGGAAATACATCACATGTGCAGAGTTGCCAAAGAAATGGTTGCAGAAGAAATGCAAAGAAATAGAGGATCTTGAAATAAAACACAACTCGAAAGAATTGCATTAACATATAAAAAGGTTTACAAAGAAGAAAATTAATGTAACAGGAAACGGCTGTATCAGAAAAAAGAATGGAGAAATTATAATTGACAACACCGACATAATAAAAAGATGGACAGGGTACACAGAAAATTTATTCTGGGACAGCACTGTCAATAAATCAACCTATACTACTCAAGTTGTACCAAACATATTGAAGGCAGAAGTAGAGAAGGCTATTAAAATGATGAAAGAAGGAAAGGCTGCAGGTCCTGACAAGATAACAACAGAGATGAAAAATCCTTATCCAGCTTTGGCATTGAAACTATCACAGAATTATGTAATGATATATATAATACTGGGTACATCCCCAAGGACTTGAAAACATCCATTTTCATCACACTACAGAAGAAGCCAAAAGCTGTTGAGTGTGAGGATTACATAACTATTAGCTTGATGAGCCACATAACTAAGATACTACTCAAGGTCATGCAAGAAAGAATTCAACATAAAATAGAAGTAGCTGAAGAACAATTTGTGTTCCGCAAAAACAGCGGCACCAGAGAAACAATTATATATTTGAGGACATTAATTGAAAAATATATAGAAGTTCAAAAAGTATAGTTTGTTTGTTTCACAGACTACAAGAAAGCTTTTGATGGAGTACAGCATGAACGACTAATTACATGCCTTCAAGATAAAAGAGTAGATGGAGAAGACATCAGACTTATTAGTAACTTGTACTGGGAACAAGTGGGGTCTACTGATGCGGAAATAACTGTTCGTTGTCTATAGAGATAAAAAGAGGAGTATGGCAGGGATGTGTGCTGTCCTAAGACTCTTCAACCTATACACAGAAAGAAATTTTAAACAGGTTGAACTGCCTGGACTCTACATCAATGGAAGAACCATAAACAATCTTAGGTATGCTGACGATACCATGTTACAAGCAGAAAGCGAGCAAGAGTTACCAGACATAGTGGAACAAGTAAACAGACATAGTGCAGAATGCGGCTTAGATGTTAACATCCAAAAAACAAAAACTACGATAATTAGCAGTGGAAAGAAAAGGTCATCAATGAACATCACAATAAACGGGGAGATACTAGAACAAGTTTCTCCTATCTTGGACATATAATGACATATGATGGCAAAAGTGAAATAGAAATCAAAAAGAAAATAGGAATGGCCAAAAATGCTTTCAACGGCATGAAATCAGTATTAACATCTAGATAGATTAACAATGCATTAAAAATGAGAATTGTCAAATGCTACGTATATTCAACGCTACTGTTTGGTGCGGAAGCATGGACATTGAACAAGCAGCTAGAAAGTCAAAATAGAGGCCCTGGAGATATGGATATACAGACGAATATGTCGTATTTCATGGAAATAAAAACAATCAAATACAGAGGTTCTATAAAAACTGGGAATGAAGAGAGTTGATGAAAGAAATAAAGAGGCAAGTGAAATATTTTGGCCATGTTAAAAGACATGATACTCTTATAAAAACTGTACTTGAGGGCAAGCAAACAAGAGGTGGACAACGATACAAGTGGGAAGATAACATCAAGAGATGGACAAACATCAGCCTAACAGAATGTACAGTCGCGGCGAGAGACAGACAGTGTTTGAGATCCATTGCAGCCAACCTTCATTGCGGAGACAGCGCCTGATTGATTGATTAGGCCTGTGGCCCTTAACTGTGTTAGGGGCTTCATGCAGTGGATGTTCCGTGTCTCAGCCACTTGGAGATATGATTTAGCCTGCACCACCTTGAGTCTGTCTGCAGTCGTGGGTAATGCTGGGATGTATCACATACATATTACTGGCGTGTCTCTTGTGTCCCAGTATCACCCGCATAGCTTCATTCAGTATGAGCTCTAGTTTGATTAATTGGTTCTTTAACACAATCCATACTTAATTACTGAGAGTAATTCTGCCCAAAAAGTTCTGGAGCACAACATTAAAAAATGTATATGGTTCCATATCGTTAAATATTTGTGCTGTTCATAAATCTCTATTGCTTTCAAGAAACGAATATAACATACTTGTTGAAAGTTTTTTATTTTACAAAAGCATAGAAAAGTTGATTATATATTCCAACAGCAGCCATTGGAAGACATTCTTATATCTGACAATGACATGAAAAAAACACACACACAACAAACATGCACAATATAATGAAATAAACATAGCATATAGGGCATCAATCCCAAGAGGCAACTGGAAGCTGCACATCAATTACATATGTAAATGTTATACATAATTTTTTTTTTGTTGTTCGCATATCCTTAACAGCACTTCGTCGAAAAAAGCATGTTTGACAATAATAAATATTTAATTCAATTCAATGCGGATGATCAGCACCGCACTTTAGACATGTCCATAAGGGTCAGATCTGCTCCGTTATAAATCCACAATCCATTTGCACATAATGACTAAGTGTGCCAGTTCAGATTGATAAGCTTAGTCATGCACTTGGTGCGCTGCTACTTAACAGTTAATATAAAATAGTCTCATTATTTCTTGCAGGTGCTAAACAATAGGTTCTTGACGAGGCACTTGCTGCTTTATTTGTTAGTACTAACTCCACCTCCTGAAAGTCTGTCAACCTCTTGACATCTTTATCCTTTCTAATGATAGTGTCCGGCAGCTTGCGGATCTTTGCTACCAGGCTTTTGTCCACTCCCAGTTCAGCACACATCAAATTGAAGAGTCCAGCAAAATTTAGCTGTGTGTGGGGGAGCTCTATTTCAATGAAGTCTTTTTCATCACTGTTGGCAAGTCGTGCTTTCAGCACCAAGTTCTGAAAATATACAGACAAATTACTTGTAAATTCTTCACAATTTGTATTATTTGGCAAAGGAAGAAGTCAATGAACTCAAGCATAATACAAAAACATGCTACTACTTCTAGTGCACTGGACTGATTTTTATGTGTGGATTAGCTTTCCCTAATACCAGTGTCCATTGCCGTCAGGTGAACTCACTCTGACCAATGAGGTACAGTCAAACCTTGGTTTTCGTTGCCTTCGGTTTTCGTCAATTTTTTTTCTGCGAAAAATTTGTCTCGGTTTTCGTTGGTTGCCTCGGATTTTGTCGATGTGCCCACGTGACTTCGCTGCTAATTTTGCGAAAATAAAGGGACTCATTCGTTCTTCTGCTTAGTTTGGCGTTATTTTTCACTGTATGAGCATCCCTTGATAATAATAAAATACGAGAGCGGCATTAAGACTGCTGAAATAGGTCGCATGTACAGGAATTCGCATCCACAATAAGTTCCACTGTGGCGAAAAGGAAAGCAATAAAGGAGACTAATGTAGCGAAAGGCATGAATGTGCTAACGAAACAGAGGTTGAAAACAACTGAAGATGTTGAATAGTTATTAATTTGGATAAATCAAAAACAGATGGTGATTCTGTTTCAGAGGCAATTGTATATGAAAAGGCCAGATTGCAGTATGCCGATCTCATTAAGAAAATGCCCGGGATAAGTACTAGTGTACTTGGTGATTTTAAGGCCATCAGAGGATGGTTTGAAAAATTCAACGGGCGCACTGGCATACACGGTGTTACTAGGTACGGCGAAGGTGCGAGTTCGGACAAGTTTGTGGCCGAAAGATAGTATTAAACACTATATTTATTCTCTATATAATGTGTTTTTGGTATGTATTTTGGAGCGTCTAGAGCAAATTAATTGGATTTACATTGATTCATATGGAAATAACAGCCCCGGTTTTCGTTGGTTGTGGATTTTGCCGAAAACCAAGGTTTGACTGTACTTGTAATTTACGTCCTCAAGCCAAGGATGATAAGTCAACATGTTAGTCCAACTGACTGGTGTAGGAGTTGAACCTGCTACTTCAGCATCAGTAAACTGAAAGTTTAAGAACGAGCACTCTGATCCAATCAGCCCTGCTGACCTAGCTTAACCCTTATTATCTGTAAAATGGCACAAAAAGTAGTTTATACAAACTATTTTAGATATAAGTTGTTAAAGAGCAAATGCGATGAAATGGGTTGTGGTAAGAATTATCAGTTATAAAATATTAGTTGGTTAAACAAAATCTTAGTTGGTTAAACTAGTTACTTGAAACAAGTGGGAATATTGTGGCTGTCGGAGACAAGAGTTCGACAAATCGGGAAAATACTGGATGGGTTGACAAAGTGGCATGGATAACGATCAGCAGTCGACCTTCTCAAGAACACAGATGACACATGTTTGAGGAGGAACATGAATGCCTGTGCCAATCTGCAAGCACATTATGATGTATGAAAGTAAACACAAGAGATGGAAATGTCAGGAATTTTGTTAAAGCTCACAGGTAACACTTTTATTAAATTTGAATAATGATAATATAAACAATATATTGCGTAACTTACTGGCATAATCTATACATACGCAAGTGATGATGAATTTTTTTTCACTGCCAGGTAATAAATTGTGCAACATAATGTTTGTGTCTTCATTATTCAAATTCACAACATGAAACCGGTTTAACTTTCATTAAAGAAAACATAACACAATAATATTTTATTTCAAGGTTTGGTAGAATCCACTTTATTATACAGCCGGGTTTAACTCCATCCGACCCAGTCTCTCTGCAGAATGGCAAGCTGCCTGCTAAGAGCATCACACAAAGCTGTGTAGCTTCAGCAATGACTGCAGAAAAATTGTACCTGTAGTCTGAATGACACAGTCTGAAAATGAACCCTCAACCTTCAGCGCGTGAAACAGCCAGCGTGACCACTCCGCCAAGGAGTCAATATCAGGCACTTTGTTATGGAGTCAATATCAGCCACTTCATCATGGAGTCAATATTAGCCTTTCATATCCTATTTAAGACAGGCTGAATGGAGTATACATATAGAATGTGTCTCCCCTCTGCTGTGTGTCCACCGTGACGAGGTAGAGGGGCTTGTGCGTCCCAATGACCCCAAGAGCTATGCCGACGGTAGCACAGCTACTGGTAGGGCCACCCATGTCGGACAGGTCAAGGGAGAGGGACCAGACGAAGAGACACACAAACCTGCTGCCTTGTAGGTAGACTGGGGACAGTCAAAGGCTAGGGAAAGCACCCCAAATACATGCTTGTTGAAATCGGATGTACTGAGCCACAGGCTTGACAAAGCAGTGCAACGTGAAACCTGCTGCCTTGTAGGTAGACTGGGGACAGTCAAAGGCTAGGGAAAGCACCCCAAATACATGCTTGTCGAAATCGGATGTACTGAGCCACAGGCTTGACAAAGCAGTGCAACGTGAAACCTGCTGCCTTGTAGGTAGACTGGGGACAGTCAAAGGCTAGGGAAAGCATCCCGAATAAATGCTTGTCGAAATCGGATGTACTGAGCCACAGGCTTGACAAAGCAGTGCAACGTAACTTAATTCATGATGTCACAAATCAAAATTAATCGATATGGTGCTAATCCCGTGAAGTCCCATCAGGCGGTGATAGTGCCGGGCCCCCTGCCTCGAGGGGGTCCACCCATGACTACTGGTGGTCACCTTCCCCTGTGCTGTGGAGTCAAGGCACAGAGGAGTAGGTTAAGAGCTATTGACCAAATACCCCGGACACTCAACATACTACAGTGGAATGCCGAAGGAGTTTACAAGAAGAAAGACTCCCTAACACAGCGTCTTCATAAAGATAGAATAGATGTGGCATGCATTCAAGAGACACACCTCAACGCCAATCACAAATTCTCAGTCAGAGGATATCAGGCCACACGTTTCGACCGCGAAGGACACAAAGGAGGAGTTCTAATACTTACACGAAATACAATACCTTGCAGCGAAGTATCTGTAATCTCTGACAACCAAACGGAAATTATAGGTGTTGATATAATGATAAAGGACGTGAAAATAAGAATCTACAATCTGTATAGCCCAGCAGATAAGGACCTTACACTCTCAAACATGAAAATAACTGACACAAACTGCATTATTGTCGGAGACTTTAATAGCCGTTCAGAAAGATGGGGATACCCAGATACTGACAAAAGAGGAGATGAATTGGAGGACTGGGAAATAGACTCAAATCTCCATCTACTCAACAAAGCGGATGACACACCGAGCTTCTACTCCAGAAGATGGCTTACCACTTCTACTCCAGACTTAGCTTTCTGCACAGGAGACATCCTCCACAAAATCGATCGCCATGTGCTGGACCAATTAGCAGGTAGTGACCACAGACCAATCAAGCTTGAAATGAATATGGAGTATGTTCCACAGGAGCAAAAGCCCTTGCCCCGCTGGAATTACAAACGAGCAGATTGGGACAGATTTGCCATACTAACAGACAAATATTGTGAAAACATAAATACACGATATGGCAACATAAAGCAAATGGTGGAAAGTCTAAACAGAGCGATAATACAGGCAGCCACTGAGTCCATTCCAAGAGGAGCGAGGAAAAATTACAAACCATACTGGACTGAAGAACTACAAAGTTTGGAGGACAAAGTTGAAGATGCCAGGAAGACAGCAGAGAGAGAGAACAAACAATTGAAGCAAACATCTCTCTCAAAGCCATCTCAGCAAAATATAAAAGAACAGTAAATCAAACAACAAGAGATTGTTGGAGGGAAAAAACAGAAAACCTGAATTTTGACAGGGATGGAAACAAACTATGGAAACTAGTGAAAGCCATGAACAATGAAGGACCTAGAAACAAACAAATAACAATTAAACAAGGAAATGCCTTGCTTACAGGCAAAAAGGCTGCAAATGCACTAATGGAACACTATGCAAATGCAAACCACATTGATATTACAACCGAACAGAAGAAAGCAATCAAAGACAAACAGATACATCATAGAAATACAGAGACAGCAGCAGAATATATGATGGCAAATCTAACAATGGAAGAAATGGAACAGGCAATGAATACCCTAAAAAAGAAGAAATCACCAGGAAAGGATGGAATCACAAATGAAATGCTAATAGGACTTGGCACCAAGGCAAAGAAGAAACTACTAGCAGTCCTAAATAACAGCTGGAAGAGAGGAATAGTCCCACAGGCATGGAAGGAAGCTATACTAATACCAGTCCCAAAGAAAGGAAAAGACCTGGAAGAACCAAATGGCTATCGACCTATCAGTCTACTGAGCTGTGTAGGAAAATTAATGGAACGCATTATCAATGGCAGGCTAACATGGCATCTGGAAGAAAACAAACTCTTAACACCACACCAAGCAGGATTCAGAAAATACAGATCCACTGAAGATCAAATAACCTATATAGCTCAGGAAATAGAGGATGCCTTCCAAGAGAAAAAGCACACACTAGCAGTCTGGATAGATTTAGAAAAAGCATTTGATAAAGTATGGAAGGAAGGACTGAAAGTAAAACTGCAAAACATGCATGTTTGTGGAAAAATGTATAAATGGATCAGCCACTACCTTGAGAACAGAACTGCCAGGACAAAAGTACAAGGACAAACAAGCAAAATGATGCTGCTGGAGCAAGGTGTCCCCCAAGGAGGAGTTCTTTCACCAACATTATTCCTAGCATATATAAATGACATCACAGAAAATTTTCCAGCCAGAGTACACACATCCTCCTTTGCAGATGACCTAGCCATATGGACATCTGAAGAATATATTAGTACAGCTAACAGCAGAATACAGCAAGCCTTATTAGCGCTAGAGGACTGGTCAAAATCATGGCTAGTGAAGATAAGTGAGGAGAAAACAACATGCACAGTGTTCTCCCTCTCAAATAAAACTCAGCAACCTAAGCTGGTATTGAATGGAAAAATATTGCGCCATGAAGAAAATCCAAACTATCTAGGAGTCACCTTTGATCGTCGCCTGACATGGAAGACACAGGTTGAGAAAAATCGAACAAGAGCAAGGCAGAGAATGGCAATCATGAAAAAGCTTGCTGGTACAACGTGGGGAGCAGATGAGAAAGTTCTCAAGAAGTTATATACTGGACGGGTGAGGCCAGTACTGGAATATGGCATTGCAGCTTGGGCAACAGCAGCTAAGTCAAACTTTAACAAAATAAGTAGAGTCCAAAACCAAGGAATGCGAATCATAACTGGAAGCCTGAAGACAACGCCTATTAATGAACTAGAAAAGATCACTTGTTTACAACCAATGCAGGATAGAAGAGATAGCAGAGCCCAGCAACAAGCAGAAAAATTTAGAAGATTGACAGACCACCCTATGTACAACAGATTTAATGGTTTTGGAAAGGGAAGACTGAAGCGTAGCAACTTTGTAGAAACTGCAAAACGAAGGATTAGGGCAGATCCTATACTTAACATATCAACAGTCAAGCCCATACACAATGCACACAACTTCTCAGCTTGGAGACAGCAGCAACTGCCTGAGATGATAGAAAACATTCCTGGTATTGAGAAAAAGAACACTCAGCATGAAACCGAAAGAAGAGAAATAACCCTAAACTACATAAAAGAACATTACCCAAGCAGGAATTGGACCCATGCATATACAGATGGATCAGCCAAAAATTCAATAGAGAATGGAGGAGGAGGAATTCTCCTAAATTTAAAAAATGGAGTGAAAAAAAACACATTCAATGGCAACTGGAAAATTGTCAAGTAACTTCAAAGCGGAGGTAGAGGCTTTGAAAACTGCAGCAGAAATGCTCCTGATGGAGGAAAATAAAGAGAAGCAAATAGCTATCTTCACAGATGCAAAGTCAGCTGTCTCAATACTCAAGAGCAATAACAGCACAGAACTAACTGACCTAAGAGCAGCACTCCATGGTCTATGCCAGAAATCCAAAAAAGTTGTAATACAGTGGATCCCATCACATTGCAGTATACCTGGAAACGAAGAGGCTGACAGACTGGCAAAAGGGGGCGGACGACTACCACAGCCTGACATAGACATAACCTATAATGAGGCAAAGAGGTTGATAAAAAGCACTTATAGAACCAAATGGGAATCAGAGCATCCAGGCCATCAGAAGGATGATGCATATTACAAACTCGACCGAAGAGAACAAGTAGCAATCTTCAGACTCCGCACAGGACATAACAGGCTGAAATACCACTTGTTCAATAAACTAAAGATAGGAGATACTGATGAATGTAATTGTAGAACTGGAAAAATGACAGCAAAACATTTGCTGCAGGATTGCCCAACGTATGCAGAACAGAGAAAGATATTTTGGCCCACACCTGCTTCATTTGAGGACAAGCTCTATGGAGATATCAACAAGCTCAAGTTGACCGCAGCTTACTTTAACTACATTCAGGTTGACATCTAAAGGTGCATGAAGACCCAGAGGCATGAAATGAAATATTGCTTGGATAGCAAATCCATTATGTGGAAAGTCCAAATCGAAAGCTCGCTGTGTGGGCTTCATAAAAGGTGGAAAAGTGTCCTAGTGGCACGAAATGGAATATTGCTTGATAGCAAATCCATTACGTGGAAAGTCCGAATCAAAAGCCCATTGTGTGGGCTTCATAAAAGGTGGAAAAGTGTCCTAGTGGCATGAAATGGAATATTGCTTGGATAGCAAATCCATTACGTGGAAAGTCCGAATCGAAAGCTCACTGTGTGGATGTCATCTGCAGACTGCATACTTCTGGTTTCCGGAAGAACAGCCTATGGTGAACGGAAGGCCCAATATACGGAAGTGAGGCTAAGCAGCCATGTGCAGGACGTGACGATTCCTTGGGTGAGCCCAGTACCAGAGCGCTATGTATCGGCTCTGCAAGTATGGAAGCCTCCTTGGATGGCGGGGAATGCCCATGGTCTGCCCCTGCCTTCCCTTGAGGGCTGACCAGGATTTTTGGCTGTTCTATATGGACCAGCTGGGATGGGGGATAACACCACAACAGTGAGAGTCAAACGTCCTAAGAAACCCCCGGGAAGGTTAACCCGGTCAACAAATGCCCGCAGAAGTCGGATGTGTCGGCCTAACGGCGCAAGAACGCAGCTCTGCTGTAAACAGGCACAACGCAATCACATCTGAAAAAAAACTCCGGATGAACGAAGAAGAAGAAGAAGAAGAATGTGTCTTTCAGATTAGTGAACAAAGAAAGCAGACATGAACTCTGCCAGCTTTAGAAATCTAAGCAGAAAAATAACCATGATTAAAATTCAAGAGTGCATGACTTTCACAGAGACTAAATATACGATAGGAGTGATCACTGGGGGCAGTCAGATTTCTTGAATATTCTCTGAATCAAAATGTAGAAAGTATGAGTATGCAAGTCGATTTACTTTCTCATTGTTTGGAATGCTGCAGTCGGCTGGCATCCACTGAATCGTACATTTGTCAAAATTTTTGATCAAGTTTTCAAGAGAGGGAATCATATCATTTAGTCAACTAGCTTGAGTAATTTGCAGGGCTGTTATAATTAAGTTACCATTTGTTGTAAACACAGACTAGCTAGTGACAACAACAATGTACATTATACTAAAGAAAACTATAATTATCCATATAATGATATGAAAGAAAGCAGCATAAATATGCTCACAATCCTTACCATCAGGGATGCCTACTGGAAACTGTGGGAGTGTAAACAGCTCTGCCATCACCTCCTGAAGCCTTATAGTACATGTTGTTCACTGGGAAATGTGCCTGATTATCTCTGTCGTTGTTTATGTAAGGAAAAGCAGGGCTGGCCAGATAGTTCGGCAGAATTGGCAATGAGGAAGTTTTTACTTCGCAATCAGAGGGCACTGTTGAGACAAAACAGAAAAGGTACAAATATAGTTTTATTCACTCAGATGTTAAACATATGCATTGAAATGGCAGTGCAGAAAATTTGAGGCATCCACACAAGTCAACTAGCACTTCTGCCTGCTGGCCTAGTTGTCATTGGTGCTCGATTTTTGCATTGAAGCATATTTTTAAAACTGACCTGCCCCGGGAAGGTTAACCCGGTCAACAAATGCCCGCAGAAGTTGGATGTGTCGGCCTAACGGTGCAAGTACGTAGCTCTGCTGTAAACAGGCACAACGCAATCACGTCCGAAAAAAACTCTGGATGAATGCAGACGAAGAAAAAACTGACCTGCGTTCCCAGGCCGACTAAGCCTAAAATGGTTACTAGAAAATGTCTTGGGAAGTTAAGGTTGCTGATGTGATACTGACCACATTACCAATATTTCTCAATGCAAATAAGAAAACTTCTCCCCGGGAAGGTTAACCCGGTCAACAAATGCCCGCAGAAGTCAGATATGTCGGCCTAACGGCGCAAGAACGCAGCTCTGCTGTAAACAGGCACAACGCAATCACGTCCGAAAAAAAAAACTCCGGATGAACCAGCAGCAGAAGAAGAAGAAAACTTCTTTTACTTTACACAAGTCACTGTAATTTACAGGTACTGTTTTTCAATGTTGAGGATGCCGGATCATAACTGTTTGAAAAAATCTCTGGCAAACTGAATGGTCCCTTAAATACTGATTCTCTTGCCTTCCAAGTTTTATTTCTCAGACACGTTCTGATCAACAAAGGACATTATGCTTTCTTTTAAGATGCTGCTACACCTCCTACAAGCCATTTTTCTCACCTTCGCAGGTGGTCTTAAATCTTTTGTGAGCACCATTCTTATATGCTCTAATCTCCTCAGTCTCTGCCAACAGCTTTTCTGCAGGTTGGTGGCTTTCCTGCCTCACTGACTCCAATTTTGCCCAGATAGTGGAGAAACATGACCCCTCAGAACGATCCTAATTTCCTTCCTAGGGCATGTGTTTGAGCTATATCTGGTCCCTGCTATTTGGTCTTTCCATGTCGTCTTTTTGTCGGCAGATGAGAAATTTCTTTGTGCTTGGATGACAGCCTAAGTGAATCTCCAAAAAGATCAACTTGAATTTTCTAAGCTCTGCAGGTTTGTCCCTGGCTTTTGATGACTTAACTGTCGAGACAGCAAACTGTTGACCCTCACTGGTACCCCCCCCCCCCCCCCCCCCCCCCCCCCCCCCCCCCCACCTTTCTGTGCGGAGAGGTTCCTGAGGTTCCTACAACAATTACACGGGTAGTCTGATCATTGTTTTGATATCAAAGTCCTTTCTACATGCTGGTGTGATTCTGCAGAGACACCTACTGATTCATCATTCTATTTTCCTTCCTATTTTTATGGATGTTGGGTTAAATGACCACCTTTCTTAGTCAGGAAAAAACGTGTTTCACTATCTTTAAAAACATTTCAAAGTAAATGTATACAAAAATAACCAAACTATGTGCAGCTTATACCAAACAGTAACTCAAACTAACCTCCTAACAGATGACGGACTTCCTCATTTGATGTAAGCTGTGCTGGAATGTGCCCATCTTTATTCTTTACATTTTTGTCTGCACCTCTGTCAAGCAAGTACTTCACAACACTTATATGGTTCCTCTTGCATGCCCAGTGCAAAGCTGTCCTGAAGTTGACAACAAAGGGAAAACATATTTAACTGCAACAATTTAATGATACTTTTATAACATTCAGTCTTTTCTTTACCATCCACTGTTAGTATTGTTTTTATTTTGGTATATTTATATCCAAGAAAGCAAGTCTTGACAGAATAGATTCAGAAAATTTAGAGCTCTTTACTCCAGATGAAACAACTGATACACAGGAAATAAATGAACTTCTATTTGCTGTCGATCAGTGCCTGTTTTATAGCGATGAGGGCAGACTACAAAATCATATTAACAATCTGAGTTCAACCCGCAGCAGATACAATATGAGTATAGAACTGCGTGTTCGGAACGATGGCAGCCGGCTGTTGCTGGATTGACTGGTTTGCCTTTTCGGTTCACGAGTACTTCTTTCAGGAGACTCCTGGCAGTCGGCGCTGTAGCTACGAAGTTCGTGCTTTGTGCGGCGCTTTCGGTGGGTCGCCCTGTTGAAAGAGACCGAGCCATATGCGATAAAACCCGGGTCAATGAAGTCTTTCTGGTGACTGCCGTTTCCATCGACGATGAACTGTATTTTTCGTGGAGGACTTTTATGTTGGCATTCTGGCAGTGGCATTATGCACAGTGCACCTGTGCGGGCTGTTGACTTGCCGACACTCCTGTCTATTCCATTGTTCACATAGGGCAGTGAGGAGCATTTTGTGTGATATTCACTGGCACAGGAACGGAGCAATATGGGGATGACCTGTTGCCGTGAAGTTGGAACCGCGACTAACTAACTAACTAACAATATGAGTATAAACACAGCCAAAACCGAAGTAATGCAAGTTAGCAGATCACCGGGCCCACTAAGTATACAGATAAATAGCACAATTCTGAAACAAGTTAAAGAATTCAAATATCTTGGAAGTATGATCACAGAAGATGGCAGATTGGACAGAGAAATCGAAATCAGATGTCAAAAAGCTAGTGCATTTACATATCAACCATCACCCTTACTGAAACATCCAAATATACCCATGTCCACAAAATGACAGATAATAAACAGCATATTCACACCAACCCTATGCTACCAATCTCAAACCTGGACTTTATCCAAATCACACTTTCGCAAAATCAACACCTGTGAGATGAGATTCTGAG
Source organism: Cepaea nemoralis (assembly GCA_014155875.1). Lineage (NCBI taxonomy): Eukaryota > Metazoa > Mollusca > Gastropoda > Stylommatophora > Helicidae > Cepaea > Cepaea nemoralis. The sequence goes on along the minus strand of JACEFZ010021241.1, from coordinate 13,470 downwards.
GAGAGCTGCCAACTTAACAATCTGAGATCGAATAAGAAATGCTGTTATCAGACAGACAGTGGGATCAACACCTTGTGCCACATTTATTGAAAGACAGAAGATCAAGTGGTTTGGCCACGTCGTTAGGATGCAACACAAACAACTACCATCACTGGCCTTACATAAAAGATCATCTGTGACGAGAAGGAGTGGACGTCCAAGAAGAAAATGGATTGACGACATCAAAGACATTGTACAACCACACGGAATGACACTATCCAGTACCGACCACTGAGTGCTGAAACGCAAATTATTCCTCCCCACGACGTTTGACGGCAGAAGTGGCAGATGATGATACCCATACTGACTTGATTGCTGAACTAAAGCTTTCAAGACACGTCAATGAGGATTGACCCTTGAACTTCTAAAGATAGAATGTAATGTCTCCACTCTGAAATGGTAGAGGCTTACATGTCCCAATGACCCCAAGAGCTATGCCAACAGTGGTGTAGACACTAGTGGGAAGATCTACAGATGGGTTAGATGGGTCCAGAGATAGGGAGCCAGATGAAGTGAGACACAAAGCTTCCACCTGTAGGTAGACTGGGGAAAGTCAAGGCTAGGGAAAGCTTCCCCCCCCCCCCTCTCTTCTTGAAGGGGACAACCAATGTTACTGTTACTCTTCATCTGTTCTGTGAAATCTAGGCACAGAGGAGTAGGGTAAAGGCTATTACCAACACTCAACAATCTACAATGACATGTCGAAGGAGTCCTAAACAAACAAAAACCTCCCTAAAAAACCATCTTTATGTAGGCAAAATTGATTCGGCAAGAATCCAACACATACCTATAACAGATTTTCAGTCAGAGGATATCAGGGTATTTATTTTCATTGCAAAGGACTCAAGAAAGGAGCTCTAATACATGAAAATGAATACCAAGCAGTGAAGGACCTGTGGATTCTAACAAGCAAACAAATATTATGGAAGTGGATATAATGATAAATGAAGTGAAAATCATAATTTATATGCACCTGACAAGATGCAGCAAAATGTACTAGGCAAAGATTGTGCAACCTATTGTTTGTGGCTTCTGTGTTTAAATTCTATATATATAAACATTCTGTCTGCCACAAGCATATTGTTGGCATCCCCTGTAGTGACCCATGATTTGGTAGATACTAGAGATTTTCCTATTTCCGCACTTGACAAATTTTCCTACATAATAATTGACTAATTCAACTCTACACACATTTCTCATGGAAGTGAGGTGTGTGACTGTGTAGGTGTAAGGAGAATTCTGCCTCAACTTTTTTTGGTAGCTTTGTGCCACAGGTTAACTATACTTTCCTATATCTAATCTCCTTCACTCAGGGCTAGCCTTATCTACCAGTCTCCTGACACACAACCAACGTCTCAGTCTCTAATTCTTTTCTTCTTCTTCTTCTGCGTTCATCCTGAATATTTTTTGGAAGTAATTGAGTTGTACCTGTACAGCAGAGCTGCGATATTTGCACCTTTCAGCCGACACATCCGACTTCTGCGGGCATTTGTTGATCGGGTTGACCTTCCCGGGTGTCTCTAATTCTAATCGGATTAGAACTACTTTGTAATCAAATGAACCAAACTTGGCCTTTACATGGATATAAATTTTTATCTAATATTATAGTTTGCCCCATCGACAAAGTACAATGTGTGAAGAGAAATAGAAACAGATGAATAATATGGGGAGGTTATGGATGGAGCTGCAGGAGATGAAAGATAGGAGGAGGGCTTGGTGTAAGTTGGTTGCTCCTTTGGGAGATAAAACATCAGCAGAAGAACTGAAACAATAATACACTGCAGTAATTTAATGGATCAAAGAAAGTGACGTCTCAATAAAATATTGAGAGAAGCAAGAAATATAACAATAGCTTTATTTCTTAGACTTAAGAGAGATTTTTCTTCTATCCTGTATTGTAAAAGTACTCGGTTGTCTATTTTATTTTGGCATAATTAAGCACTGTTTTCATAAGTGTATGAAGTGGTTTGAGTTAATATAGAAAATTGCAGTTGAGACTATTGCTTTTGTTTCTGTGCGAGGTCATGCTGGGGCCAAAGGAAATGAAAATATCAGTATACGTGCAATAAAGGAATGAATATGAAAGTAAACTGAGGCCATAAAAAATAGGTTGCACAATTTGTTGCCTGGAATATTTCATTACATCTCGTCAGTTGCATACCATACAGAGTTGTCATATGCCAGTGAGTTAGATGAATCATGAAGTTACATGAAGTGCTCATCTATACAGATGGATCTGTTGTAAAGCAGCAGAGCAGCGGGCCGAACCGTTCAAGAATCCAGTGGTGCCCACTCTATGACCACGAGCAACATGACGATGGAGGTGATGGCAGTTACACAGGCTTTCATATGGCTGGAATCACAGCATTATACCAACGTGTGTGTACTAATTGATTCAATGAGCATGATTCAGAAGGTCGAAGCTGGATCTGTACATAGTGGACTGAGTCGCTGCGGAAGTCTGTTGTCCGTAAAGTCACCTTCATCTTCGTCCCGGGACACGCGGGAGTCAAGGGAAATGAACAAGCTGATAAACTGGCTGGCTCTGCACCCCCTGTAGATGGCCAGCCCATGGATCGTGCCGATGTTATTAACGTCCTCAAAGATATGGCAAGAACAGAGGACTTTGACGTCAGTGATTCCACATCGCTGTCCAGGATGAAAGACTTGGGAGTAAGAATCGGCACAGCCAGACGTGAGAGGTACATCGGGAAAACAAAGCGCCTCATCAACCAACACAGAACTAGCACTATTAGCCACCGGACGCTGATGCATATGCTGGGGGGAGGATCTGAGCACCTATGGACATGTCCGGAGTGCAATGAAGATACTCCAACCGATAACTGAATAGATGAATCATATTTTAAATATTTTGGCTAAAATATACAACACACAGCCACTGATTATGTGGAGCATATGTTAGAGGGTTTGATCGTGCCATGACCAGAAATTAAAACGGAGTGATGTACGGCGCCACCCTGTAATGATCCACTGTGTCCCCAAACATCACTATGTATAGACCATGCATTCTTTCAACGTCATTCATTCGTTCAAATATCATGTGACAATAACACACGCCATCCTGGGTTTTCCAGGAAAGGTTTGCCTAATATTCCGTGCACAGCGATTGGTTGAAATCATCATGACTTTTTATATAAATAAAAATATATTTCATACTTACCTTAATAAATTTTTTTCAGGCACTTTCTATAGGCACCCATCAATTATAGATGTATTTTTGAATACTGCAAACAATTTTAAATATATCTGGAAAGTTTCATCGCTGAACTTGCTTAAATTGTGGATGAAACATTTTCTGCGAAGATGTATTTTTGTTCTTTGTGCATACCGATCAGACTGGCATGTACACTTTTTTGTAACATTATTCTGGTGCTGTTTATAGACACCCATAAATTTTAGATGGATTTTTGAATTCTGCATGCAAGTTAACAATATGTCTGGAAAGTTTAATCCCTGAAGTTGCTTAAATTGTGGATGAAAAACAACATTTTCTGCGAAGACATGCCTTTGTGATGGAGAAAACCCATGGCTGGGCCGTGGCGCTGCATGCGCATATCGATCGGACTGCCATGTACTTTCACTTTGTAACACTCAAAACGTGCAAATGTTAACCTACTAATTTAAAGTAGAAATACAAGTTTAAAGATTAATAATAATTTATTTGTAGCTTGTAAATTTTTTAATCATTTAATGTAAAGAAACAATTTTTGAAGTCAGTTTTATATCCTAATATTACCCGTTGTTGAGATCAACCTCGCATGCGGAGAATGAAATGGCACGCTGAAAACCGTAAATTAATTATTTTGGTTCTGGTGCTTTCAATAGAAAACCATCAATGTAGAGCGATCTTCAAATTCTGCATCCAATTTTCAGAAATTTGGAAAGTTTCATCGCTAAACTTGCTTTAATTGTGGTTGAAAAACAGGCGAAGATGTTACGATCAGGATGAGTGCCTTTGTGAATGGGAAAACCCAAAATGGCGGCTTGACTATATTATTAATCTTTGTGGAACAATCATTATGTCCTCGCTAGCGTAGTGGTAAATATCTTGCCTGCCACGCGGGAGACTGGGGTTCTATTCCCTGCTGGGTATTTTTACATTTATTTTTTATTTTTCAGAAATTTATTAGGTGATATAATAGAAAATATAAACATTACAAACTGAGAACCTCGAAGCTTGTGAATAAAGCGTGCTCTTCTATGGATCTGCGGAAGCTGCTGGGAAGCGCATCCCACAGAGGCAGCGGAATGATCGAGTGTTGGAATCGATGGATCCAACAGATGTCTTTTTAATGTGAATTTTAATTTCCATGTAAAATATCGCCCCTGAATCAGCATAGTTTAATCGCTAAACTTGCTCGAATTGTGGTTGAAAAACAGATTTTCTGCAAAGATGTGACTTTGTGAATTGGAAACCCACGGGTCATGGCGCCCGTGCATATCAATCGGACTACTCAAATCATGCAATTTGAACTACTAAAGTTAAAGTGAATACAATTTTAAAGATTAATAATAATTTATTTGTATACTTGTACTATTTTTTAATCATTTAACATGACGGAACATATTTTTGAAGTCAGTTTTCATACGATCATTTGAGACATCTTACACGCACAGACCGGTAGGTGGAGATAATGGACACACAGGAGAGTTCCAAAAACGAAATCGTAATTCGTTTCACTTTCACAAAAATGTGAATATCTTCATTAGAACTGACATCATCATCATCATCATCATCATCATCTTCCACTTCTGCCGTCAAGCGTCGTGGGGAGGAATAATTTGCGTTCCAGCGCCCGGTGGGCGGCACTGGATAGTGTCATTCCGTGTGGTTGTACAATGTCTCTGATGTCGTCAATCCATTTTCTTCTTGGACGTCCTCGTGGTCTCGTCGCAGATGATCTTTGATGTAAGGCCAGTGATGGTAGTTGCTGATGTTGCATTCTAACAACATGGCCAAACCACTTGATCTTCTGTCTTTCAATAAATGTGAAAATTAGAACTGACATACAGGCATAATTGAGATACCATTAGATTTTCATTTTCAAGGCCTATCTACTCTGGTGGTCTCATTAGTAAATACTCAAATTTAAAATCATGATAGGACCTGCTACATATGTTATCCCCACAGTACTTGTCCTAATTTTCTTTCATTCCTTTACGTTCCTTTACTTATTCAGTCTCGGTAGAGATTTGTTCGCAGCATAATCTCCGGCGGGCCTATTCTCGCCGGTCACGAGATCCGCACAGTGGAAGGATGGGAGATTTGCTCGCAATAGACAAGCAATATCTCCTGCGGTTTATCTGGCAGGCCTATTCCCACTGGTCGCGGGGTCCACTAAAGTCAGGTGGAGAGTCTGACGATAGTGCACGCTTTACACAGGCCCGGACACTTGCGATTGGTGACTGACAGTTGTGCGTGCCCTTATGGTCCGGGCTCGTATGAGGCCCTCATCTGTGGGACTTGGCTGAACGCCTCTAAGCCGGGTCCCTTGGGTGCCAGGGTCTGGTCATCACTCGCCACCTGCTCGTGGTGGCGAGGTCTCTGAGGTTTTGACGCTGTGCCGCCAGCATCTGCAGCCTACCTTGTGCCAGACGTATTGATTTGCCATTCATCTGGAAAACACAAGATTAGGCAGAGAGAGGGATCATGTCGTTTGGGCACCACATGTTTCTCTGAAGCTCTGCCCAGGCATTGTGATGGAATATTGGCCACATTCCAACTCACATACTTTAGTCTGTCAAGACTGCAAGGTGCCACTCACTTGTCCTAATTAAGAATAAGACGCCGGTCGGCATCACTAAATAAAAACATTAAATAAATTCAACCGGTAGCTATTTAATTTTTATAATTATAAATGAAAATGTCATTCATAATCATATCATATAATTATAAATAATTCATTAATTCATAATCATTTATACTTACCAGCCATTCATGATATTTTTGCTGTTTAAATCTACACCTTGCAGTTCCAATTTGGTTAACAGAGGCAAGTCTCCGACGCATGCCGCCTCTCTGAATCTTTCACCGATTTCATCCCCTAAAGACATGTTCTTATTATGTAGTTTAAAATTGAGGCTGTTACAATTTGTTTGATATCCACGTCTAGCGACTGTTGACTTCTGCAGTGTTGTGTGTAATACGTCACCAAAAAATGTTTACCGGCAAAATATATAAAAAGCATATCTGCGAGACAAATCTATATTAGTCGTAGGGTTGCCATATTGGCTTTTTAACGCCAAATCTGACAAATCTGGCGTTTTAAAAAACAGGTTTGGCTTTTTCTTGGTTTTTAAACAAAATTTGTAATGGCATATGCCTCTTATTTGAACTTGTCAAGTTAATTTTTATCTTGTTGTAATACTTTTTAGCTAAAAGAAATGCAAAAATATAAGCTTAGCTTATAGTATACTGCTTTTGGTTCATTCTCTAAGGAGGCTGTGTGATCTCGAGGTATGGTGTCCGCCTCGAGTGCTGGAAGTCCCGGGTTCAAGCCCTTGTGAGGACCGGGATTTTTTTCACGTGGACTTCTAGTAATAATATTTCCCCTGGTCTCTGGGTAGTGAGATCGGACGCCCATGTGTATTGCTGCGCACGTAAAAAATCCCTTGGCAGTTGGAAATCGAAAAAGAGTAGCCTAACAGCGCTGCCCGAGCAAAATTTCGAGTTAAAAATCTACCCAAAGTATTTCAGGATCCTCGCCGGTGCTACGGAGTTAGTGCACTGAGCTGAGTTTCTCCAGACTCGGGTTTGAGTTAGGAGGGGAGCGGAGCACTTATGGGTTACACCCGTGTGCCGTGATGTTGATCCATCGACTAAACTAAACTAAACTTGGTTCATTCTCGAGAACGAAGGTAACAGCTAAAAATATTAAACACGTTTGGTTTTCGTACTGTACTTGTACTATTATATGCTTGTATTCTTGTTTGTATTCTATGCTTGTATTCTATTCTATGCGTTGAGAGTTCATTCCAGTATACCATTCGTGTTGGTTAATGTTTATGCCCGCAATGCCAGTGTGGACGCCCAGAAGTGGCAGTGCTTAAGTGGCATACTAGGCCACGAGAGAAATGTTATTTTCTGTGGTGACTTCAACGCTAAAGGCAGATCATGGGGAAACACTTCCTCCAATACACAGGGGGAGGAGCTCGAGACTGCACTGGAAACCATCGACCTGGTTTGTATCAACAGTGGCTGTGTCACCAGGACAGCAAGCCGTCCGGGCGATGAGGACAGTGCTATTGATCTGGCGCTAGTTTCACCTTCACTCACTACAGTGTGTAGATGGGGTGTCCTAGGACACCATGGCAGCGACCACCACCCGTGCAGCATACTGGTGGAGAAAGGCAGAACCAGGCAGCACAAGCTAAAGTTAAAGACGTTCCAGTATGACAGTACAGTGCAAGATGTGGTGAGTAAAATAAGACGTGACAAGCGCAGAACGTTTCAGGGCAGGAAAAAAAGCTGGGAGCAGCCACCGTGGTGGAGTTTCGAGGTGGAGAAGGCTTGGGTGGATAAGCGTATTGCTGTAAGGAGATGGCAAAATGCCAAGAAGAACAGAGCTGGTCATCCTAGTCCCTGCATGCACTTAGAAAGAGAGATGCACACAAAAGTAAGCTATTTCAAGAAACTGGTCAAGGTGGTTAAAAGCGAAAAATGAGCAGAGGTGTGTCAAAGAGTAAGCACAGACAAGTCACTGAAATTGTTCTGGCGACTACATAAAAGCATGAGTGGTGTAGTCAAGAATAAGAGCATTTCTGACTTCCAAGGTGCTGACCTCATCTGGCAGAGGACTGACGAGGACAAGGGCAAAGCCCTCTTTGAACGCTACCTTGAGCAGAGCAACCAGACAGACATGGGAGGCCGAAATCTGGCCAAGGAGGTCACCTCAGACAGATGCAAGGCCCAGAACACTTCGGATGAAGACACAGTGACAGTGAAAGAAATCAAGGCTGTGCTTCGACGATCAAAAAACAGTGCTCCAGGTCCTGATGGCATAAGATACGACGACATAAATAGGTGTACCGACAATGAGCTAGAGAAACTAGCAGACATGTACAACAACAGTATAGGGAGTGCTAGCATCAAGGAGGACTGGTTACACAGCTATCTGATTCCCTTGCCAAAGCCTGACAAAGACCACAAAAAAATTCAGGGATATCGAATTATAACCATGCAGAATACAATAGGCAAGCTGCTGGAGAAGGTAATTGCCAGGAAAATATCAAGCCAACTAGAGAGGCAAGGTGTTTTCCCACCTACCCTGGGTGGGTACCGTCCAAAAAGAGAAACCTGGACCAATGCAGCAGTCTTTGCCCAGGATGTCTATGAAGGTTTCCACTCAGGCACTGAAACCGTTGCTGCAGCGATTGATCTTGAGGACGCATACAACAGAGTACCACTGGATTTTTTAATGTTTCAGCTTCTCGAACTAAACGTAAGTCCATTCCTCCTTAGTTGGATCGCTGCAGCCCTCTTCCAACGGAAAGTAGTGTTTAGATGTGGCAGTTGGACTTCGGAACTGTCGTGTGTGTGTAAAGAATGACTGTCATATTAGTTACTTGTTCTTCTTTACCACTTTAGTGTCGTCCCTGGAGTGAAGAGAATCAACACCCACATTATTTTTAATTCAATATCTCTATTCTGGAGAAATCCAGCAGACTCCGTCCACACACTCCCTCAATCTGAAGACACCTTCCTCTCACTCTTACTCACCCCTGGATCATGCCCCCTCTCATTCTTCCCCAACATAACATACTTGACAACTCTCGCTTCAACAAATAAAAACAAGAAATTTATTAAAGCAAAGAGTATATGTAGGAGAAGTGTATGTGTGTATAAGGTGTAGAATGTGTGACGTGTATTCTAATGGTAGACCAGTGATTCAGAAGCAAAGTCTGTAATATCATAGTGCTTAGCACACAACAGCACCATTTTTTCCGGACAGTGAACCTCACCCAGAAGATGACGACTTTCTCCAATCACTCGAACAAACAGGATGCTGGTAATCCGATAGACACTGTTGATCTTGGTCTTCACTTTACCACACGGTGAAGTTACTCTGATTCCTAATATTTGTTTGAACTGATAGTCCTCCAATTAACTGAAATGTCACTTGGGGAACCTCTACTGTTTATTAGTTTCTGGTTATAACATTTTCCCCTCTTTTAGAACACAACCTATTAATGTTTGTTAGGTAGATGTATATATATATATAAATATATATATATATATATATATATATATATATATATATGTCCTTAGTATGCGAGTTATTAATCTTCGGTGATGAAGCTTATCACTCATTAAACACAACACTTCTGTTCATACAATTCCACTAAGCAGAAGCCAGGTTCCCGCAAACCAACTTGGTATAAGCCCGATGTAGCGGCCTCTCAGCAACCTCTGTCTTCAGATGCTGAGCCATCATTGTGTCAAACTTTGAAACTGCTTCTTCGTAGTAAATCCTCTCCCACTCACGTGGAACACTCAAGGGGAACTGTACATGGAACCTGTAGAGCAGATAACATCATGGTGAGGGCAACTCAGTCCTGACCGTAATTAGATGATTGTAGGCCAATAACAGCACTCAGATCTATAACAGAGATCCGATCTCTGTCATGCGGCCAAATAACTCAATCATATGATCTGAGACATGGCAACACCAGGAAAGACTAAAGGAACGGGTAGAAACCCAGCAGATGCCCTACTGGAAGATCCTACCATTACACATTCCCCTCCTCCCTCTCAACCATCCTTAATCTCTCTAATTATTATGCCATTACATTGTCCTCAACTTCCCGAGTAAAATGATATATAACACAAGCTACTTGAAGCCACACAATAGAATACTAGTGCCGACGCTCTTATGATACTTTCTAGCACCGCACTTATAGAACATTCTATCACTAATCATAATACATTATATCACTACACGGTACTGTACTCTATTCCTAATCATACTCTTAAGTTAGATATAATTAATTACCTACCATATGTCTATTCCTGTTGTTACCCGAGAAAATAGGCAATCCGATTGGATCTATGTCCGTGGATAACTATCACTACTAAGATAGGCTAGTCCCTCTAATATAACACAACTCGGAATTATCCCCAATTTTACCACTTCAGAATGTTTTCCTCGACTCCCTCCATCTGTTTACTGCACTGGGTTTTATATGGGTGCTTGAGTGAGTCACCAGGAAGTCCAGACGCCAATCAGTCCAGAATCTGGCTTTGTCCTCCTGTTTCCAGACTAACCATAGTCAATTAGCTGTCAATTTTCCTTTTCATCTGGGGAGTTCTTTGACTCATCCAACAAATATCGGGTTGTCTGTAAGCCAGAGACCTTTCTCCCCATTACAGAATCCTTCTGACCTCTAGCAGGCATTCTGTCTATTACTTGCAACGACCAACTTCCGTTTTGTAGACAAATGTCGCCAGTACACACCTCTCGAACAACATCCTGTCATCACTTGTCGACTATGTGTAGACAACCGACTATCCCTTTGATTTCATACACACTGTTTTACCAGTGTCAGAAACTGTACCGACGTATTTTCCTCATTAGTTCACCATCACAGAGTCAATTGTGTTAGCAAAATAATGTCGGGTTTGGTTATCATCGGTCGCAAAACAAGTTTTTTATCCTGTGACAAGGCCCCCTCCAAGAGAGTAGTCCGCAACAACTCTTTCTTCTGGAGGTTCGATCCAGATGATCTATTCCTCTTCTTTTAGGAGCTGGATGTCTAGACAGGAAATTTGCTCCAACAGTTTCTGTATTTCCTCCCCCGGGGCCTTTTCTTTAGAGAATGGCACTGGGAGGAACCTTTTTTCGAACAGGCTCTTGAGTGGTCAAAGTCCTCGAACTCCACCAACCTCGTTCGTCCCGTTTATCAGTCAGTATCTCCTTATGAGACTTGAGAACCTGGTTATCTTTTCCCTCTCCTGGGAATCAGATCAAGGTTCACCTGTACATTGTAGGTTCCTGGTGTACCATGGGATTCCCCCTTTCCCCCGTTGGTTCCCACTTCTGTCTCCACTGCAAAATGGGCCCTTTCCATGAGTAGCTGCTTTTTCTCCCCGGTCTCTTTCGTATTTCCGCAAGAGATTGATATGGAAAATCTTCGACTTTCCCCGGATCCGAATCTGATAGTTCGTTCTGGATATCACCCTTTCCACGGGAAATGTCCTTGCCAACCTATCTCCTTTTGTTGTTTCCCGTTGGGAGTAGCAACAATACTTTATCTCCCACCTCTAGAGACTGTCTTTCGACCTACGATTGTAGTAAGCCGCATGTTTTTTTCTGGCCTTTTTCAAGTTTTGATTTGCCAGAGTCCACCCCTTTGAATTTTTTCTTTCTTCCCCACATATCTGAAAGAAGAGATCATTTCTTCTGATGTCCCCTCTTCAGTCCAACTCCTCAACAGGGCCTCCAACGTCCCTTGTTTGGGACGCCCAAAAACACAACGTAGCAGGTGGTAGTCCCGTTGACCATGAGGAACTTTTCCCATAGGCAAAGAGGGCTGCTGGGATATATTCATCCCACTTATCAGGGTTTTTCCTGCGCTAGTTTCCTGAGCACTGTCATCAACTCCGTTGAAACGCTCTACTTGTCCCTTGGCTTGAGGGTGGTAAGGGCTGGGATGGGTATGGTTAAATGGAATACTCTAAATACCTCCTCCATAATTTTCCACAAATGGGACCCCCTTGTCCGTCAGTATTTTATCAGGAAAGCCTAAACTTGTAAAGGCCTCCATCATGCGTCCGCCCATTTTCGAGTCAATGGGGGGTCAACGGTATGGCTTCACCCCACATTGTACAGCAATCCACCATGGTGAGTATGTACAGTTCCTCTTCCTAGTCGTAGGAAGTGGACCCACAATATCGATGGCTACCCTCTTGAAAGGAGAGTTTATGATGGGCATTTCACCCCAAAACCACGGCGCTGTCCAGTTTTTCGGTGCCCCTCTGGGACTCAGGGCATGACTCCACATACCAACGCACATCACCTGTCATTCCCGGCCATAGTAATGGCAGGAAATTCGCTGCATGGTGGGGGCAATTCCCATGTGTCCACTAAAGGAGATGGTATGCCCCATATGAAGAATCTGGAACGATGGGCCTTTGGGACCCCCAACTGACCATGCGGTTGTCTCCCCTCCGGCTCTCCTGTAGAGTACCTATTCTTCATATAGTACTGCCCCCTTTTTGGGTGGATCAGCACTTTTCTGCAGCTTTTTGTAGCAAGGACGTGAGTAGAATCCTCACTCTGGGCAGTTCGCAACTCCCCTGGCAGTGGGTTAGTACATTGTCTTCCCTCATCCGTTCTCGTCTGAGAGCGAGTCTGAATTGCCCCCATATGGATTGGCTCCCTGGGCTTCCCCAGAAGACATACCGGCAACGAGGATTACGGGAAAAATGGGATCAGTCAACACCGCCCTTGATGGTGCCGGTAAAATTCTTGACCGAATCTCCACTCTAGCAATGGGCAATTTCATGGCTACAGCACTCTTTGTGCAGGCTGTATCTCCATGGATTCACCTGTGAATTGTTCTGGATTTCCAGATCCGCAGAAATCACGGCTCCCCGTCCATCCTGTGTCGTATAAAAACTCCACTTGACGACCCTTAACCCCTACAAATTCCACTACAGGGGGTTTTTCCCGTCTGGAGTATCTCTTCGGCCTCGACTGTTCGGTGGGCTCCACCTTAGGTTTTCCGGGCACACGATGAATTTAGTGTCTCCTGACTTTCCTCTGCAGTCAATAGCTTGTGTGTATTCGACCCTGCAATGTTTGCACCATTTCCCTGTCCAGATTTTCTTGTGCCGGACTTGAGTGAGCTCTCCTGGTGGTGAGCTTCCTTATCGACCTTTGGGATTGTCAGTGTCCCCTGCGTTGAAGTCACTTGACATGCCGCGAATGAGGGTTTTTAGCCTTCGATTTGCAATCCCTCGTATTGTGAGAAGGTGACTTACAAATCGAACACCACTTCTCCGACCCTGGTCTTTTTTTTGTAGAGCTCGAAGTTTTCTTGCTTTCCCTTCGTCTTCTCCGAATTCTCCTCTGAAGTTTTTTCATAGGTTCCACCTTTTAGTTCCTGTGCTTTTTTCTTTCTTCAGGTTATGTTTTTCCTGACTTTTGGTGTTTGAGAAAGTTCTCTGCTGCCTCCCCATGGACCTCGACGAACCTTTCTGCCAATTTCGTCACCATGTCGATTCGTTCCGCCCCTTGTTCCCCAAGAATGTCCCCGAGAGGTTTCGACATTTGCTTCCGCATCTGGTCGACTACCGTGAGCTCTTCCAGACTCTCATAGTCATGCGCAAACCCAGCCAAATCCATCCACTTATGGAATATGCTTCCCCGACGGGGCCAAAAGGGCCCCTTAATTTTTTTGGGGCGAAAA
>JACEFZ010021240.1:0-16456 GCA_014155875.1 Cepaea nemoralis | reverse complement strand
AGGACGTGGCTTCAACACCAGTCACAGAATACCGGCTGTTATGATGCTGCCAATTCTCGGTGTCCACATGAAGTCGCTCTAGTTGTATCCGGCAATTGACTACAGGTACTCCTGGCTCTCCTGATGCCACGGTCGCTGGCATATCTGGTATTCGCTATATGACAGTGGAAGGTGGGCGTTTGTTATGCATTCATTCTCATGGCAGGTGGCCAGCTTGGTGCCCAATTATTCACACAGTCTAGGGAGATGAATAGCGACGGAGAAGCAAGGGCGAAAGTGAGGTACGAAAGACTGATGTCTGGATGTGCTCACTCGCTCACGTTTGCTGTTGAAGTTGCCTGCGATAAATTATATCTCAGTTCATTCGAATGACTTTGTTGTTGGATTTATGTTGGAGTCAGCATAGTGAGGCTGTCCTACATGTGATTGTACAATTTAGCTCTAGCAGTTAAACGTCAGGTCAATATCATGAGAGGAAGCAGGGATCAGCGTTTAACTCATGACACTCCACTCCACATGAAACAACCACGTCATACCTCGCTAACGCTTAAAATATCTCCTATCCTCACGCCGAAGTTCTATCACTCCCTTTCACGACGTCTGATCCTCTCAGAACTCCGTCTACTCAGGTCCCCAGGCTCTAAAACGTACCATTCTGTTTTGCCTCGCATGTCTTGATCAACTTCGACAGCCGCTGGGACATCTGGTTGTGCTGGAAGTCCCAGCGTCATCCCTATTTCCTCCTCTTCTGCTCCGTCCTCGCAACGTCGCATTTGGTCGCTGGCTACCCTAATCAGTGATCCATCTCCTCCAACCTTTTTGATCACATACGGTCCTCCCGACATGGTGGGTGCCCTAACAACTATGTACATGTATTCTGACCACCTGTCTTGTATTTTCGCCCTCTCCTTATAGTGGATTCTTTTCCTGACAAGTTCGCCAACTTGCAATGGAATAGAGTTTGCCATTTTGTCACTTCTATCTTTCCTAATGGCGGCATGCTTCTTTAACTGTTCACTAGCCCGGACGGTGCGCGTCACGCAAACGTGAAAGATGACCTCCAAAATACTCACTTGCATTGGTGTCCCTGTCTTTGGTGTCTGTATTTAAAATGAAGTCCACTGGCAACCGAAGGCTCTTGTCCGATAATTAGGTAGTGAGGTGAAAATCCTGTTGAGGCGTGAGGCATTTAGTTATACACCTGCAACACTTCGGCTAAGTGATCAGACCACCCCCTCTTCTCCTTGGCCTCGAGGGGTCTGAGTAAAATCGTGCATAGTTTTATTGAACCCTTCCGTTTGGCCATTCCCTTTCGCGTTGTAGACCGTTGTGCGACTCTTTTCTATGCCATACGTCTTGCATAACTCAGCAATCACCGAAGATTCGAAGTTCCTACCTTGGTCAGAGTGCAATCTCCTCGGCACACCCATATACAAAAACCACTTCTCTACTAAAACCTTCGCCACCGTGGCTGCTTTTTGATCTCTGGTCGGGACAGCAATAGTAAATTTCTAGAACACATCGGTGATGACCAACACATTATCAAATCCCCGTGAGTCCCTCTCCAGTAGCGTAAAGTCCATCGCTACAAGCTTCAAACGGCTTCGAAGCTAACAAACTACCTGCCGGTCCCTAAATTTTGACGTGTGGTGTCTTCCCTTCATTGCACCTGTGGCAACTTCTACAGAATTTATCTACATCTGCAGTAATCCCCACCCAGAAACATCTGCTCTTCAAAATTTTTATCATCCTATCTCTCCCCTGATGCCCTACGCTATGAACTGACTCTAGTATCCTTAGCTGCAGTGTCTCCGGTATCACTAATTGCAGCAACTCTGTCCTACCTGTCCCCTTGATTTTTCTATACAGCAACCCATCTAATACACATAACTTCTTGCACTGCCTCATCCACTTCTTCGTCTGATGGGGCAACCTTTTCATAGATTCATTTGACAACACAAGTTTATGCGATATAACATCAAATACTGCATTAATATTTACAACATCTTGCTGCAATCTTACCATATCTTCCGTTGAGTAAGACGGCAAGGTGTGCGTGGGAAGGGCATTAAAAACATCTGCTGTCCTAGCAGCAGCGTCTACCACACCAACCCCACCAATCATATTTACATCAATGCATAATTCTGAACATTCATCAACATTATTTACATCAAGACATTTTAAAAACACATCAGCATTTATTACATTAAAATCTGCCTTTGGACGGCTATCAACAGTACCAGCTAGTCCCAGGGCTGGCGGAATGCATGTCGCTGCAACTCTGCAAATGGCGATTTCGCCTTCTTCTTCGTCGTCTCCCCCGGTTCTTCCAGCGGGAATCGAGACAAGTAATCAGCTTTACCGTTAGTCCGTCCAGGCCTGTGTTTTTATTACATAGTCAAACATAGACATTTGGGCGATCCACTTTTGCTCAATGGCGCACATTTTTGCTTTGTGCCACATTGTTAAATTCATATTGTCCGTGTAAATCTCAATATGTCCATCTAACAGGAGACCACAGAACTTTTCCGTCAACGCCCATTTTAAACACAAAGTTCTAACTTAGAACTACTTTTATCATTCCTTTCTGACGGGCGGAGAGTACGGCTAGCATAAGCTAACACTCTCTTTGTACCATTCTGGATTTGTGACAAAACAACACCCAGACCAGTGTATGAGGCGTCACACTCTAAACTATAGGGATGTGTGAAGTCTGGAAAGCCTAGCAATGGTGTTGACGTTAGGCTTCTTTAAGTTTGTTAAAGGCCTCGTTCGCATTCTGTAGACCATAGCTGCCCGATGAGACTCTTCTTCTTCTTTCTCGGGTCTGTGTGCTGCTAGTTTAACTGAGATACCAATTCATGGAGTGGTCTAGCTAATGTGGCAAATTTGAGTACGAACCTGCGATAGTAACTGGCTAGGCCTAGGGATGAACGTAACATAGTCTGCGTTCTAGGTATGGGAGCTTTTTGGATCGCCAGCACCTTATCTTCTAATGCCCAAATGTCTTCTGCCGACACAGAATGGCCTAGGAATTGCACCTTTTTCTTGCAGAAATTGCATTTAGCTGGGTTTAGTTTCAAGCCCAACACCTGTATCCTATCAAATATGGCCTCTAGTTTCACTAAATGTTCACTAACATATCTGGAGTACACAAGAATGTCATCTAAGTAAACTAACAGTAACTTAAACATATAATCATGAAGCGAAGACTGCATTAGACTTTGGAATGTACTTGCTGAATTTGCCAGTCCCATTGGAAGTCGCGAATATTCATATAACCCAAAGGATGTAGTGAACGCTGTCTTTTCCTCGTCTGCTGGATTCATTGCTACCTGGTAATAACCGCTAGCTAAATCAAGAGACGAGAAAAGTTTCGCGCCTCCTAACGCATCTAGATAGTCATCTACACTTGGAAGTGGATATGCGTCCTATTTAGTTTTTATGTTCAAGGCCCTGTAGTCCACGCACATTCTCAATTTACCGTCCTACTTTCGGACCAAGACGATTGGAGAGGCCCAGGGACTACAGCTCTCTTTTATAATCTGCTGGGTGGGGAATGTGTATGTGTGAGTGGTTGAGAGATAAGTACATTAGTGGATGAAGGTGTGTGGGGGATGAGTGTATGGGTGGGGGTGTCTGTGTGGACGGGAAGATGTGTGGGGTGGGAGACGTCTGTTGGGTGTATATGTGGGTGGTGGGATGTGTGTGGGGGAGGTGTGTTTTTGGCTGGGTACTTGAGAGTGTGTGGGTGGGTGGTGGAGGACATGTTGGTGAATGATTGTTGGTGGGTAGAGGATGTGTGTGTGTGGGTTGGGGATGAGACAACAAGAGAGTTAGTGTGTGTGAAAGAGACCACACAAAAAAAAGAAAGAGAGATAGAGAGAGGTGAGCATATGTATGTCATGTGAAGTGCTATTCCATGTTTTTTTCTGTATACTCATAATTCATATTATAATTTTTACTGCCACATGATTTTCTAACATGTACTGACAAACATGTGTTCACTGCTTATTCCATCATGTCATGTCATTATGTCAATTTTAGGAATCAACATATTGAACCGCATCACTAGCTTGTACGTTACAAAATGTATGTGCATAATGTGTTCTCCATTTTAAAAAAAAACATTTTTGTGAGAATGCTCACGATAATCTTCAGTGTATATTTGTGTGTAAAGTGTAGGAGTGTGTTCATATCAGCTTCAGTGATTATGTGAGGCATTATGTGTATGTCTAGATGTGAGGATTGTGCTTAAGTTAGGGGATGGGTTTATGGGTGGGGTATGTGTGTGGATGGGGTATGTGTGTATGAGTGAGTGGGTATTGGTGGGTGGGGGTGTGGAGGTGTGGGTGGGGGTATGTGGATGGGTGTGTGGGGATGTTGATGGGTGTGTGGGGATGTGGATGGGTGTGTGGGGATGTGTGTAGGGGGTGTGAGGGGATGTGTGTAGGGGGTGTGGGGTTGTGTGTATGCGTGGGGGATGTGTATGGGTGTTTATGTGTGTGTGTGGGTCGGGGTGTGTGTGTGGGCGGAGGAATATGTGGATGGGGAGTGTATGTGTGGATAGTAGGTGTGTGTGGGGTGGGAGATATGTGTGTGGGTGGGAGATGTGTGTGGGAGTATGGGAGATGTGTGTGTGAGTGGGGGATGTGTGGGTTGTGAATGTGTGTGGATATGTGTGTAGGGTGGTAGACGTGTGTGTGGTGGGGGATGTGTAAGTGGGTGGGTGGTAAGGTGTGGACGAGTGTGGGATGTGTGGGTTGGTGTAGGATGTGTGCGTGGATGCGGAGATGAGTGGGTGGTTTGGGAGGTGTGTGGGTTGGTGGATGTATGTGTGTAATGATGGGGCGTGTGTGGGGATTATATGAGTGGGTGAGGGATATGTTGGAGGGCGATGTGTGTTTGGGTTGGTGTGTTTGTGTGGTAGTTGGTGGGTAGTGGTATTGTAGATGTTGGCGGGTGGAGGATGTGTGGGTGTTGGTAGGTGGGGGATTTGTGTGTGGGTGAGTGTGTTGGTTTGTATGTAGAGGGTGGGAGATATGTGTATGCGTGGGGGATGTGTGTGTCGGTGGGGGAAATTGTGTGGGTGGGGGATGTGTGTGTGGGAATGTATGTGTGGTTGGTGGGGTCTGCGGGTGGATGTTAAATGTGTTAGTTGTGTAGGAAAATGTGTGTGTGGATGGGAAGATTGTGGGTATGGGTGGGTGATGAGTGAGTGGATGAGGGATGTATGTGTGGGTTGGTGCGGGAATCTGTGTGTGGCAGGGGTATGTGTGTGGTTGGGGGTGTGTGGTTGGGTGGGTTGGTGGAGCATGTGTGTATGGGTGAGATTGTGTGGGTTGGCGTATGTATGATTAAGTGGGGATGTGGATAAAGGATGTGTGTGTGGGTGATTGCGAGATGTCTAGGTAGTAGAGGTGATGTGTGAGTTGGTAAAGGGATGTGTGATGGGTGGGGGATGTGTGAGTGGGTGAGGGGTGTGTGTGTGGGTTGGTGTGGAATGTCTTTGTGGGAGGGGGGATATGTCACATAACATGATAATATGCATTGTTTATGCTTACAACATTTATTAGACACTGTGTTTGTTTTTCTATGTGAATTTATCACGCACTGTTGATGAACGAAAGATGAGTGATTGGAAGGGCCGACTGTAAAACGGACCTACGTGAAAAATCTGTAACCCTTTTTTAAATAAAGTTCAATTCAATTCACTTCAATTCAATATCTCCATAATCCTACATGAGTCCTCGGCCTTCTGCTTCCTCTGTCGCCGAGTATTGTATAGCCTATAACTCTCTTAGGTGATGCATGCTGTCTGTAAACGTGGGTAAGATTTCGTTCTGTGTTCTTGAAGATGACGTCTTTGTTATGCTATATGTCTATGATTACTGATTCACAGGGCATGCTGGCCAGGGTGAAGACTGGAATACTTCGTGCAGAGTCGCCTGCATCGATTCGGAGGTTGCGGTTTGTTAGCAATCCCTGGATCTTGTCTCCAGGACACTATGGTGTGGTTGGAGGTGAACGGGGGACATATTGCCTGGTGCCGCATTATTAAGGGGTGATTTGATGCATGATGGAGCGGGTGTGGTGTAGGCCCTCTTGGGAGTATGTGATTGATGCAGAAGAAAGATTGAATATCATGGTCTAGAGGGAATGTGGCAGCAGAGGGTGGTCAGAAGTTATGGTCGACTGTTGTCACTCAGATGTAAAGCAACATGGACATACAATAAGATTGCAACAGACACCATTAGTGTTGGAACTCTACGTTGGCTGTTGAAGATGAGGAGTGAGCGCTTATGGGAATGCCCCGAGTTCAGTGATGTCGGTTCTTGACTCAACTCAACTTAACTAATTTCTATTCTTCTTCTTCTTTTGTTCGCCTGAAATATGCAATAACTGCAATGTTGTCGCTTGTATGAATCTAACAGTCTTTTTTAGTTCACTCAGCGGTCCATAGAGTTTATCTTCCACTGTTGTCTCTCTAGGCCAGAAGGTTCGCCTGGATATGTTGTAATTTGGGCAATCCTGGAGTATGTGCTCTGCTGTCTGCGACGTCAAACCTCATGTGCACATGGCTGAGTCACCAATCTTGAATTTTGTGTACATGTGGTTGCGTAATCTATTGCTTCCTGTTTTGAGGCCCAGAATACTGACTTGTTCTGGTCTGTCCATAACGTGGTAGACGTCTTGAGTAGGGTTTGGTGGCCTTCTGACTGATTTGATCATTATTTTCTTTCGGTGGTATGTAATGTGCACATCAGGTTGTTCTTCTTTTGCACCTTCCTTAGCCAATAATTTCTATGATTTGTTCCAGACAAGAACACTTTCAGTGAATGCTAACGTTTCCCGCGGAACAACATAAAGACACGTTCTAATGCACTATAACCACACACAAACACTGGACCTACTTGGGTCCCTGTAGACTGAAACTGTATGGCACAAGCGTCGACTGTTCATGCGGCCCCTCAGGCTGAACCACAAACATTTTGTTGCACGTATTTGTGGTGACGTAGGATGGTCGTTTGTGCAAAGAGTTGTCATCATGCCATCAGCGTACCAGCATGCATTACCGGCATTCTTGTCATTTAAGCTTAACTCTATCACCGTGCAATTCTGGCATTATTGTCATTTAAGCTCACTCTATCAAAGCGCAATTCTGGCATTCTTGTAATTTAAACCCAGCTCTATTAACGTGCATTCCTGGGATTCTTGTCATTTAAACCCAGGTCTATCAAAGTTCAGTTCTGGCATTCTTGTCATTTAAGCCCAGCTATATCAAAGTGCAATTCTCGAATTTTGTCATTTAAATTTAGCTCTATCAAAGTGGAATTCTGGCATTCTTGTCATTCAAGCTCAGCTCTATCAAAGTGGAATTCTGGCATTCTTGTCATTCAAGCTCAGCTCTATCCTAGTGCAATTTTGGGCCTCTTGTCATTTGCTTGCTTACTTGCTTGCGTTCGCTGACTGTGAACTCCAGCGTGAAGTCCTGTATGTCGGATGAAGACATCCTGTTGTCCAGCATCAGTGTGATGTCATACCGGACCTGAGGTTTGCGTGAGTATCCGTTGTCCCATGTCTGGCTTATTGGTGTGCAGACTGGTGGTTCCTCACCATGCAGGCAGATACTCTCCGGTTTCGGAGGAATCATCGATCCTACTGATGTTAGCCAGGTCCCCGAAGGGACCTGTTGCCCAGAACGCACGGCATGGACGTGTCAGCAGGTCTTAGCCAGTATAGATCCCGGCCCTGGTGCCTTGGAAACACACCTGCGTCCCGTCATTTACGAGGGAAAGCTAATCCACACGCACAATTCAGTCCAGAAATACTAGAAGTAGTGTGTATGAACTACGCTTGAGCTCAAAGCGAGCGAGCGCAAAAAAATTTTAAAAAAAGAAATTTAAAAAATATTTTTTTAAAAACTTAATCAGCAAAGTAAACAAAGTGTCCATTTCACGACACAGGGCTTATCCGGTGTTTGGTTAAACGCATTAGCTGCTTATCATTTACACTACGCCACAGTCAATACCAGCATTTTTAGATGTTTGTGAGCAACTAGGCCAGTTTATGTTCAGTATTTGCCATTGTTTCCTGAACGAGAGACGCTCATCCATCCATCATGTGCCATGCCGGTAAATGTGGGCGGTCATGACACGCTATTTCACTCGATAACTAGAGTCGTGGATCAGCTCAGAGTTCCTGTCTCGACCATGCCACGTGGTCAAGCTATCCAGATATTTAATTCTCTGTCTTCTCCTTGTTCTCTTCCCCTCGATCTTGCCAGTTGTCACCAAGTTCTCCAATTTATTTCTTCTCATAACATGTCCAAAACATGTTGACTGTCTACGTCTAATTTCTCTAATCATTTTACGGTTTTCATTTGTTTCTTGTAGTACTTGGTCATTGGTTTTTCTATCTGTTCATGGTATTCTTTGCATTCTCCTCAAAAACCACATTTTCCCAGCCTTATGATGTTTTTCAGCTTGACTGCTCATTCTCCAAGCTTCACATCATACAAAAGTACAGGCTCTATGTAGCACCTCAACACTCTTTTGGTTTGTTTCAGGGTCCGGTCAAGGATATGCACTACTGACGAGCTAAAACGAGAGCGAAACTCGAGTATAATGCTTCCAAATTGACGTGGACAAGACCTTAGGTTCGTACCGGAATACGATCAGCGTTGCCAGTTGTGGGTTGTGCTAAATCTTTAAATCTCAAATCCCGAAACAACCAAATGAATCAATTTGATTATTGCTCGCTGGATTTAAGGCGGCCTGGTGTGCCTTGCCAGCCGAGAAGACCTGATCATTCGGGTCACATCGAATGACGGATGTCAATCGCGGCGATCGGGCAAATTTTGAGCTATAACCTACGATGGGTGACGTTGTGATATTCTAGTGTGAGAATTTGGTTGCGTCTAGCGTGTACCGCGTGGTCTAGTGGTTACACACCCGCGTCACATGCCAGTGATCCGGGGTTTGTTTCCGGGTCCAGTCAAGGATATTCACTACTGACGAGCTCAAACGAGAGCGAAACTCGAGTATAGTGCTTCCAAATTGACGTGGACAAGGCCTTAGGTTCGTACCGGAATACGATCAGCGTTGCCAGTTGTGGGTTGTGCTCAATCTTTAAATCTCAAATCCCGAAACAACCAAATAAGTCAACTCTTTTTCTCGTTTCAATTGACATCTTTATATTGGTCAGCATATTTTTCATATTGCTAAAAGCTACTTTCGCCACGGCAATTCTTGTTCTAATCTCTTCAAGGCATCTCACATCAGACGTTATGACTGTTCGGAGATGAATTGTACTGATTCACCTTATGAAGAATACTAGCTGTCCCGACCCGGCTTCGCCCAGACCCTGGTGGGGAGCATCTCATTTAATTCATATAAGTAGTCATATAAGTTCTCGTTCCCGTTACCGACTATCTGTCTGTCTGTCTGTCTATCTGTCTGTCTGTCTGTCTGACCCGGCCCGTCTTCGCCCAGACCCTGATGGGGAGAATCTTATTTAATTCATATAAGTAGTCATATAAGTTCCCGTTCCGACTATCTATCTGTCTGTCTGTCTGACCCGGCCCGGCATCGCCCAACTCCTGGTGGGGAGAATCTCATTTAATTCATATAAGTAGTCATATAAGTTCCCGTTCCCGACTGTCTGTCTGTCTGTCTGTCTGTCTGTCTGTCTGTCTGTCTGTCTGTCTATCTATCTATCTGTCTGTCTGTCTGACCCGGCCCAGCCCATGGTGGAGAGCATCTCATTTAAATTATATAAGTAGTCATATAAGATCCCGTTCCCGACTATCTGTCTGACTGTCTGTCTGTCTTGGGTAAATGGAGGAGGGAGGAGGAAGAGGGAGGTGGAGGAGGGAAGAGGAGGGAGGAGGAGGGAGGAGACAGGAGGAGTAGGGAGGAATAGGAGGGAGGAGGAGGGATTAGGAGGAGCAGGGAGGAGTAGTGTGGAGGAGGAGGCGAGGAGGAGGGAGGAGGAAGAGGGAGGAGGAGGGAGAAGGAGGGAGGAGGAGAACGCAGGAGGAGAAGGGAGCAGGAGGAGGAGAGGGAGGAGGAAGGAGGAGGAGGAGGAGAGAGTAGGAGGAGGGAGGAGGCGGAGGGAGAAGGAAGAGGGAGGAGGAAGAGGGAGAAGGAGGAGGGAGGAGGAGGAGAAGGAGGGGGAGGAGGGGAGGAGGAGGAGGGAGGAGGAGGAATGTGAAGGGAGGAGGAGGGAGGAGGGAGGAGGTAGAGGGAGGAGGAGGAGGAGGGAGGCGGAGAGAGGAGGACGAGGGAGGAAGAGGGAGGAGGAGGAATGTGAAGGGAGGAGGAGGGAGGAGGTAGAGGGAGGAGGAGGGAGGAGGAGGAGGTAGAGGGAGGAGGAGGAGGGAGGAGGCGGAGAGGGAGGAGGGAGAGGAGGGAGGAGGAGGAGGGAGGAAGAAGGAGGAGGAGGGAGGAGGAGTGATGAGGAGGAGGGAGGAGGAGAGAGGAGGAGGAGGGAGGAGGAGGGAGGAGGAGGAAGAGGGAGGAGGAGGAATGTGAAGGGAGGAGGAGGGAGGAGGTAGAGGGAGGAGGAGGGAGGAGGAGGAGTGAGGAGGAGGAGAGGGAGGAGGAGGAAGGAGGAGGGGGAGGAGGGAGGAGGAGGGAGGAAGAAGGAGGAGGAGGGAGAAGCAGGGATGAGGAGGAGGAGGGAGGAGGAGGGAGAGGGAGGAGGAGGAATGTGAAGGGAGGAGGAGGTAGAGGGAGGAGGAGGAGGGAGGAGGAGAAGGGAGGAGGAGGGATGAGGAGGAGGAAGAGGGCGGAGGAGGAATGTGAAGGGAGGAGGAGGGAGGAGGTAGAGGGAGGAGGAGGAGGAGGAGTGAGGAGGAGGAGAGGGAGGAGGAGGAAGGAGGAGGGGGAGGAGGGAGGAAGAAGGAGGAGGAGGGAGAAGGAGGGATGAGGAGGAGGAGAGGGAGGAGGAGGAATGTGAAGGGAGGAGGAGGGATAGGGAGGAGGGGAAGAGGAAGAGGGTAGGAGGAAGAGTGGAGAGGAGGAGGGAGGATGTAGAGGGAGGAGGAGGGAGGAAAAGGGAGGAGGGAGGAGGAGAGAGGAGGAGGAGGGAGGAGGTAGGAGGAGGAGGAAGAGGGAGGAGGAGGGAGGAGAAGGAAGGAGGAGGAAGAAGGAGGAGGAAGAGGGAGGAGGAGGATGGAGGAGGGAGAGGGAGGAAGAGGGAGGAGGAGGAAGGAGGAAGAGGGAGGAGGAGGATGGAGGAGGGAGAGGGAGGAGGGGAAGAGGAAGAGGGTAGGAGGAGGAGGGGAGAGGAGGAGAAGGAGGGAGGAGGAGAAGGAGGAGGAGGGAGGAGGAGGGGATAGGAGGAGGGAGGAGGCAGAGGGAGAAGAAGGAAGGAGGAGGAGGAAGGAGGGAGAGGAAGGAGGGAGAATGAGGAGGGGAGGAAGGAAAGGGAGGTGGAAGAGGAGGAGGAGGGAGGAGGAAAGAGGTAGGGGGAGGAGGAGGTAGAGGGAGGAGGAGGAAGGAAAGGGAGGAGGAAGAGGAGGAGAAGGGAGGAGGAGGGTGGAGGGAGGAGGAGGAGGTAGAGGGAGGAGGAGGGAGGAGGTAGGAGGAGGAGGAAGAGGGAAGAGGGAGAAGAAGGGAGAAGGAGGAGTGAGGATGATGAGGGAGAAGGAGGCAGGAGGAGGAGGAGGGAGGCAGGAGGAGGAGGAGGGATAAGGAGGGAGAGGGAGGAGGAGGGAAGATGAGGGAGGAGGGGGAGGAGGCGGAGGGAGTAGGAGGGAGGAGGATGGAGGAGGAGGGGAGAGGAAGAGGGAGAAGGAAGAGGGAGAAGGAGGAGGGAGTCGGGAGAGGGATGAGAGGGAGGAAGAAGAGGAGGAGGGTGGAGGGAGGAGGTAGAGGGAGGAGGAGGGAGGAGAAGAGAGGAGGAGAGAGTTCGCCATTCCGAATTCATACTCGTCTAGTTCTTCCCTTCTACACGACTGTAGATAACTTCCTTACACATAAAAAGATGAATTGTTATTGATATTGCCGTGGCATGGAGGAATATCAGCAGCAGAGTTGATCCAAAAAACCAAAGACTGAGATCTACGGAGAGCCATGAACGCCTACGCCAGCCGGCACGGCACTTGATGATGATGATTGCCGTGTGACGATTCTGTGTAGTCACGTCATTTTCTTCCCTTTCCCTAGCGTTTTGGTTCGGGGATTCTTTCATCATCATCATCATATATTTACGTACGTATTTTGGGAGGGGGAGGAGGGAGGAGGAGGAAGAAGAAAAAAAAACTATGACAGTTGACAGCTCTGGAATGAAAGGAAGGCGTGTAGAAAATTTCATCTCAATCGGATGGGCCGTTCGCGAACAAATAAAGGACATACATATTTACATACATACATATATACATACATATTTACATACATACACTTTGTTTTATAAATATAGATTCCCATTTACTTATATATTACATTGTCGTATTTCTTTCTTCCCAGTGACGACCATAATCTGTGTCTTTTTGACAATTTAATTCTAACCCTAGTTGTTCACTGCCGGCTTCCTGGCCTAGAGGTTAGCAACATTTCTCCGTAATCTCGTATACTCTCGTAGGTAACGTGACGACTGTGAGAATCAGAAGTGGTTCGAATCGCGTCGGTAACTAACGGGGTATGTGAATCAGCCGCTCGGAAAGCAATGGCAAACTACTGAGCGTAATCTTGCCAAGAAATCAACAATCAGCTGAAAGATGCTGATGTTGACAGCGATGTCCTGTAAAGGATATTCAAAACATTTTAGTTGTTCACTGTGTGCAACAACCGCATATACTAGTTGTTGCATATCCTGCTCATTGTCTGCAAATAATACTGTGTCATCAGCATATCTAATGTTATTGAACAACAAACCATGACTCAGCACAGCAACAACACGAATGGAACTTCTAACCGACCAGTGTTGCTAGCCATTGAGTACTCTATGAGTATGTGTGTAGAAGACGGTATACAACCGAATGAAATAAATTCGAATCAAATAGAGGTTGGACCATCAGTACTAGAGAGCCCAGCTACTAACCAACACTCGTGCGTCTGTCAGCAGCATATTGAAAAGCTAGAGTCAGATTTGAAAGTACTTTTAGACGCCGCCTCTGACAACACAGACAAAATCGCCACGATCATTAGTGACTATAACAACCTCAAGTCAGAGGTGACTCTCCTGAGAGAAGAAAATGTTAAACTAAAACACACAGTTGAGACGTTACAACGCCCGCCCACTATTGACCTGGCAGCACACGCAGATAGTCTCGAAGTAACAGAACCAGTCGCAGACGCGTCAAATACTCAGCCAACCAAAACACATCAGCAAATAGAAAATGTTGCTCAACAGCACTCGACACATCCTATCGAAGTAAAGGTCAGCAATAGATTTGAAGCATTACAAGAGCAACTGTTAAACAACAGCCTGGACGACAGAACAGTGCCGAGAGAATACGCCCACATTCAAGAAACATCTGATAACCTGCAAGAAGACAGACTACAGTTGGATTCTCATCAATGGCAGAAACAGGGTGCAAGACGTGTCAGAACCCAATATACACAGAAAACACCGACTGACTGCACCCACGTGATAATTGGCGACTCTATGATTGGGGGAATTTACAGCGACCGTATGTCCTTATCAGACACCGACAAAGCCATAACAATTCAGCTTCCAGGTGCAGGAGTAGAAAGACTAACAGACAGTATACGTAGACTGGAAGTTAATACAACCATTAAAAATGCAACGATTCACATAGGGATACAGACACTATGAAAAAACAAACTATAACAATTTCTCAGTTAAGAGCACTACTTGACTTACTAAGTTATACTTTCCCAAATTCTACAGTTTTCTTTTCTCCTCCATCATACCACCATGTTATGGCTCCCAACGTCGATTGGCCGACATAAACAATAACACTCTAGAGACTTTTTTTTAATCGGTATAATGTACACTTAATCAACACCACCCTTCTTTACATCACAGACAGGCGCACCAAAGAAACGATTGTACAGAGACCAAATACATACATCCACATTAGGTAGTAGCCTGCTTGCAAAAAACATAAAGTATCCAGAAAGAGCACAAAACCTGACCAACACACACACGCGAAGAACATTGATTTCTGAAGAACCAAGGCCAACCCAGGCCAACCGAAACTCCCCCATTTCACCAGGTAAACGTCTGCTGATATCTGACATCCGAACTTCTGCCACTCAAGAATCACACATGCAACCAAGAATAAACCAACCAATCCTTCCTACTCCCACCTCAGCACGTGAAGGAGATAACTACCATAATAATTTTCCTGCCCTCCCCTGCAAGGAACCTGCGTTGCAAAATCGGCGCACACACACTGCAGTGATTCCACTTTGACACGGCCCCCTCACACCACTAATGGGCCACCTATCAGACAGCCGGAAATTCAGCATCATTGGAGTTTAGGACTTCACGCCAACAATGGGCCACCTAGCAGGCTACAACAGGTTCCGCATCATTGTAATCCAGACCTTTTATACTGGATACAATTTAGTCCGGCCGCAATGAATCAAACCTTTATGATGTCTCTACAATACAGACCTGTAAGATATGTATTAAAAACTGAGCCCTATACGCAAGATACCGGGAAAAAGAGCTGCCTCCTTGAACTTTAACTGCTTACTATTTAGCGTTTTATCTCCCGTGTGGGATACCCAACTTTAAACAGGAACATTGACTTGTATAGTCATTTATTCATTTTTTCTGATAGCAACTGGTTACATAGCTTGCGAAGTAGTTCGAGTTAATTAATTGTTGTCTCTTCATATGCTTTAATTCGTTTTGTTCTGTATTTGCAATATATTTGTTGGTCTCATTAGTTATATCGTTATAATATAGTCATTTACATGTCGAATTATATTACTGGTATTTTGTAAGTTAATGTAATTGTGAATATTTATGATTTTGTATTTTTACTTAATTTTGACTAATTTACACTTACTTCTTGGGTGAAATGTCTGAGAAGTGGTAACATTGGCTCACTAAGTCAGGAATACGTCTTGGAAACTTAAACATTTGCAACTTATTTAACAAGCTGCCAGAGTTATATTCTATTCTTAATCAAAATTTTCATGTATTCGGCCTTAGTGAAAGTAGACTAAATGAAAACATTTCAGATGAGGACATCTTTATTAAAGGGTACACAATTTTTAGAAGAGATCCCTGTAGGAAACAAGAGACAGACTTAGTAGCCTATGTTTCTAATCAACTAAATGTTCACCGTAGGCTAGACTTTGAAACTTGCGAAATAGAATGTATTTGGTTGGAGTTAAAAAATGGAAACTGCACACCCCTGATAATTGGCCACGTCTATCGAAATCCCAGACCTGGACACGTCTGGTACGAAAACTTCACTACTATGGTGGATGTGGTGTTCGCTTCCGGGAAGGAAATCATACTTCTCGGAGACTTTAACATTGACACCAACAAATCCCACATAATTTGGGGAAATATAATTTCATCATACAACTTGCAACAAATAGTAAAACGAGATACTAGTGTAACAAACTCATCTTCAACACGTATAGATCACATTTATGTAACTTGCTCGGACAACATCATAGAATGCACCGTGCCCAATTGTGCAGTGAGCGATCACTACCCAATATGCTGCACATGGTCTAAAAAAGAAATTAAAACTCCTAAACATAAACACATAACTGTAAAATATAGAAGCTACAAAAATTTCAACCAAAACTCATTTTTACAGGACTTGCTCAGTTCACCTCTAAACAATGTTTATCAACTTCCAGACCCGGGTGATGCTTTGGAATTATGGATGAAGTTCTTTATTGATGTGTCTGATAGACATGTGCCAGTCACGGAAGTCCGAGTAAAACAACACTTCAAACCACCTTTGATCACCCAGGAAATACTTGAAATTATGAGAGACAGAGATAAGGCTCATAAAAAGCGAGATCTCAGCACATACCGTACTCTTAGAAACAAAGTTCAATATACCATACGAAAAGAAAAGATAAATTACTTTAAGAACTTAGTAATGGATAAAACAAATAGTAAGGACACATGGAAGGCAATTAACACCTTGACAAACAAGTATAACTTCTCAAATTCATTACCATCAATCTTATCTCATGCGACCAATTCAGTAAATTTCTTTTCAAAATGACATAGATCAGTTGAAGGCTTCAATACCAAATTCTCCTTTCAACTTATCTTTACTGTCATCGTTTTACGAATGACAGTCACTGAAGTATTCACTTACCTCAGTAACCTAAAAAACACAAACTCATCTGGGATAGATGAAATTAGCAGTCGGATTCTCCGCTGTGCTGCGCCAGTGATTGTGTATCACTAACCTATGTATATAATCAGTGTCTCATCAAAGGTCACTTTCCATCAGCTCTCAAATCGCTAAGTGTAAATTTTTCCTCTCCTTAAATTT
>JACEFZ010021239.1:395000-485865 GCA_014155875.1 Cepaea nemoralis | reverse complement strand
ATCTGTTGCCAGAACTTTGACATTGTTAAATGTGTGTTAAATGTTATGGTGGCTTCTTAGGACCGTTGTCTAGCACAGGCCTTACCCGTGAAGCTTGAAGGACAGGCCTTCAGAACTTCTACCGGGATGTTAGTCCGGAGTCATCACGTACCACCGCAACTTGGAGTCACCACATTGACGTGCTTGTCATTCCAGTTGAGACTACCCCTCGGCAGAGACATTCCACGCTACGTGTGCAGATGAGTGACCTCTTTAACCTTGTGGTATCGTACCCAGTGTACAGTGATGAGTGAGACGGCCTGAGACTAATCCAGATAGTCATTTCTTCTATCTCCTGGCGGTGGCCAGGATTCTCTCATGAACATTCCCCTTGTTGATAATCCTCTTGTTCATTATATCATCTAGTCATTATGTGTAGACACCAGAGTCGTGTCATCTGTTCTGGATGAGAGGTGAAAAAGGTATTGTCCAGCGGTTGATAGTGAGAGAGACAGGAATCCAAGGGCTGGTGGGGTCTGTAGACTGAGATTTATTGTATTCCCAGAGTGCATCTATCTTGTTATTAAGATGTAATAGTATGTTTCCCTCACCCCAGGAAATACTACGACAATGAGCATAGACTATCATTACAAATCCAGACAAAAGTGAGAGGAATATTTGACAAGGAAGAACAGAACAGTGTGCAGCGCAGAACAGCCACTCTCAGCTTCCTTGATGAAGAATACAAACAGGACCTCTGGATCCGAGTCTACACAGATAGGTCATCACAAAATGCTGTTCGAAATGGAGGAGCGGGAGTGTACATATAATACCCAAATAGTACTAGGGACACAGCTAGAGTACCGACAGGAAAGTACTGCCATAACTACGATGCTGAAATTGAGGCAATCAAGATAGTAACAGAGAAATTACTAAATACCAGCAATGGTACACAACCTGTGGTGCTATTGACAGATGAAAAATCAGTACTCGAGGCGCCCCTGTCTGGGAAATTGCCAGTACTAAGGACACTACTTTCTGAACTTAGCAGTCAGCATAAAGTCATCATACAGTGGATACCATCCCACTGTGGAGTCCCCGGAAACGACAGAGCTGATCAATTGGCTAAGGAAGGAGCCAAAGAAGAACAGCCTGATGTGCCCGTTACATACCACCAAAAGAAAAGAATGATCAAATCAGCCAGAAAGCCACCAACACCTGCTCAAGATGACTACCACGTTATGGATAGACCAGAACAAGTCATTATTCTGCGCCTCAGAACAGGGCACAATAGATTACGCAACCACAAGTATACAAAATTCAAGATTGGTGAAACAGCCATATGCACATGTGGATTGGCGTCGCAGACAGCAGAGCACATACTCCAAGACTGCCCAAAATATAACATATCTAGGCGAACCTTCTGGCCTAGTGAGACGACAGTGGAAGATAAACTCTATGGACCACTGTGTGAACTGAAAAAGACTGTTAGATACATACAAGAGACAGCATTGCAGTTATAGACATATTTCAAGCGAACGAAAGACGAAGACGAATATTTTATTTCTAGTATTCCTCTTGCTAGCCGTGGTTCGATGACTATTCCCACATCGTGTCTTGCCCTTTCTTGATGTTCTACTCCAGAGTAAACAAACGTGTAACTGCGGTGAAGATCCTTGCAACTTTTCCCTTTGTTCTGATGTCCGCTTTTTCCCATGTCCAATTTTCCTCTCTTCCATTGTTTCTATAAGCTCTTCTTTTTTACTATTGAAACCACAGACGTTCATTGTGCCTATTTTTTGAGTCGCTGATCTATCTCGTAGTCCATCATTGCCGTGTCGATATCCATTTGGGTCAGTCCGTTTATACTTCTTAGTTTTTCTACGAGCAGTATCGTTGCTACTTGATTTCAGTAAATATTTTTTGTTTATCATCCTGAGAAATTACTCATCATTATTAGTTGATATCATTCGAACATTTTAATCACTTGATCATGGTTTACTTCACGGTAACGTATCGTCCCCATTATGCTCATTTCCTGTACCAGTGAATATCACACAAAATGCTCCCCATTGCCCTATGTGAAAAAGTGGAAAAGACAGGAGTCTCGATAATCCAACAG
Source organism: Cepaea nemoralis (assembly GCA_014155875.1). NCBI lineage: Eukaryota > Metazoa > Mollusca > Gastropoda > Stylommatophora > Helicidae > Cepaea > Cepaea nemoralis. Next base: position 483,764 of record JACEFZ010021239.1, on the reverse strand, counting down.
CCCGCATAGGTACACTGTGCATAATGCCGCCGTCAGAATGCCAACGGGTAGCGAGGTAGGGGTATCCCCTATCAAAGGAGAAGTAAGGTGCCTCTTTCCCTCCGCTAGCCTACGGGACACCCTTGGGCAAGGTGGAGTACCCGTTTAGCCCCCCGATCAGGGTTACGTGAAGCCATGAGTGCAGGTGGTGGATGAAGATGGAGAGCAGCCGACAGATTGTTGTAGGTTATGGTCTCCGCCTTCACGACGGTAGGCAGAGAATCTCTTTTTTAAGGAGACAATGGCTACGGTAACTGACCAGTATGGTCACTGCTGGGAAGGAAAGCAATGGCAAACTACCTTCTTTACAGATGCCATGAAAATCATGTTGTGTGGACTCATCTATAATCAGAGAATCAACGTAAATGGGTGCTCCATATGAGCAGCCCCGCCCAGTAGGGATAGTCATGCGCACCAGATGACTCCAGACCGTCAACAGGCTACTAGGTGCAAAAGATTAACATCATTGAAAGTAGGAACTTGGAATGTTAGAACAATGAATGCAGATGGAAAATTAGAAAACATCAAAACAGAAATGGAGAGAGAGAAGATTAACATATCAGGAATATCGGAAACGAGATGTAAAGGAGCAGGGATAAGGACAGGAGAGGATTGTAAGATTATTTATTCTGGGGGAAAAGAACAACAAAGAGGTGTAGCCATTATATTAGATAAGCAAACATCAAATTCTGTCAAAGGATATCGGGCTGTGTCAGACAGAGTTCTATTAGTAAAATTAATCAGAAGACCTTTTAAAATAAATGTCATTCAAGTATATGCCCCAACAAGTGAATGCAGTGAAGAAAGTATAGAAGAATTTTATAATAACATGGAGTCTGCTTTGAAGAACTAAAAAATCAGAAATAAATATCATAATGTGTGATTTCAACGCAGAAAATAGGAAAGCAAAGTGATGGATGCAGTGTAGGCAACCATGGCTTGGGAGAGAGAAATGAAAGAGGATACAGACTTGTAGAATGGGCAAAAGAACAAGAAAAGGTTGTAGGAAACACCTGGTTTAAACAGCATCCTGAAAGATTATGGACATGGAGGAGTCCAGACAGCAGAATTAAAAATCAGATATATTACATTCCTAATTAGCAAAAGGTTTCGAAATGCGTTAACAGTCGTAAAAACAGTTCCAAATGCAGACTGTTACAGTGATCACAGATTAATTACAGACACATTGAGGTTAAAGTTAAAGAGAGTCAAGTATACAGCAGGAAACCCTAAATATGACTTGTGCAAATTGAAAACTGACAAAGAAATACAAGATAATTTTAACATAGAAGTAAAGAACAAATCTGATTTATTGTCTGATCTAGAGATCGTATTTCAAGATGTAGATGATCAATGGGAAATGCTGAAGCATTCAATCAGTTGTGCTGCCTAAAGACAAAAGATGGAAGAGTCATAATATAAAAAGATCAGATCTTACATGTATGGTCAGATTACGTGAAAAACCTTTATGACGACAACAGAGACGAACAGTATGATGTTCAAAATAATAATGAAGGACCAGAAATTTTGAATATGGAGGTTCGAAATGCTCTTAACCATATGAAATCTGGCAAGACCCCCGGTTCAGACAGCATCACAACAGAAATGATTAATGCTTTAGAAGAATATGGAATAGATAAAGTTACCAGTCTGCTTAATACAATATATGATACTGGAAATATACCTCAGGAGTTATGTAATTCTGTATTTATTGCAATCCCAAAGAAATCAGGAGCCTTGGAATGTGATCAACATTGAACAATTAGTATAATGAGTCACATCACGAAGATTTTGCTAAGAATTATCATGCAAAGAGTTAGGAGGTAAATACAACCTGAAATAGGAGAAGAACAATGTGGGTTTGTAGAAGGCAAGGGTACAGTAAATGCTGTGTATATACTGAGAACAGTAATCGAAAGTTCTATAGAATTAAACAAAGATCTACACCTTTGCTTTATTGACTACACAAAGGCTTTCGATACAGTGAGACATGTCAACATGATAAGGATGCTTGAGGATCTACAAATTGATGGAAAAGACCTTAGACTTGTAAAAAACATATATTGGAAACAACAAACTGCCATAAGAGTTGATAATGAAGTAAGCCAATATCAGCCTATTAAGAGAGGTGTGAGACAGGGATGTGTAATGTCTCCAGATCTGTTTTCCCTCTACAGTGAAAGTATATTCAGAAATATTGAAGATATGGAAGGAATCAACATTGGGGGACGATGCATCAATAACATTAGATATGCAGATGATACAGTCTTGATTGCAGACAATGAACAGGGCCTGCAAATTTTAATAGAGGCGGTTGTTACACACAGTGAACAACTAGGGTTATAATTAAATTGTAAAAAGACACAGATTATGGTCGTCACTAGGAAGAACGAAATACCACAATGTAATATACAAGTAAATGGGAATATTCTTCAACTAGTGAATAGGTACAATTATCTCGGAACAGTAATAACATCTCATGGGAGATGTCTTGAAGAGATTAGAACAAGAATCGCCATGGCAAAATTAGCCTTTAGCAAGATGAAAATCATACTGATCAATAAAAAGATGTCAATTGAAAAGAGAAAAAGAGTGTTGAGATGCTACATAGAACCTGTACTTTTATATGGATGTGAAGCTTGGACAATGAGCAGTCAGGCTGAAAAACATCTGATGACTGTAGAAATGTGGTTTCTGAGGAAAATGCAAAGAATACCATGGACAGCCAGAAAGACCAATGAACAAGTCCATCAAGAAACAAATGGAGATCGTAAACTGATTAGAGTCATTAGACGTAGACAGTCACAATTTTTTGGGCATGTTATAAGAAGAAATGATTTGGAGAACTTGGTGACAACTGGAAAGATCGAGGGGAACAGACCAAGGGGAAGACCTAGAAGCAAGTACCTGGATGGCTTGGCCACGTGGCATGGTCGAGACAGAAACACGGAGCTGATCCACGACTCTGGTGATCGAGTGAGATGGCAGAACATGACCGCCCACGCTTACCGGCACTGCACATGATGGATGGAGAATGCCAACACAAAAGTCCTCCACTGAAAATACAGTTCATCGTCGATGGAAGCGGCAGTCACTAGAAAACCAGCAGCTACACATTACTACATTAAAAGTCGAGTAGATCGACTTCATTGTCCCGGGATGTGTCCCATATGGCTCAGTCCCTTTCGGCAGGGCGACCTACTGAAAACATCGCACAGAGCACGAACACCGTAGCTCCAGCGACGACCCCAATGAGTCTCAGAGAATAATGCGCTCGTGAACCGAAAAAGGCAATCTAGTCATTTCAAAGCGACAGGCCGACCGCCATTGTTCGGAACATGCAGTTCACGCTGCAACAACCGCATGCATCTTTCCCATTGCAACACGCCTGCGAGAACTGGACACTTACTAAACAAGCTGAATAGCGCAGACATGCCTTTGAATACAATAATTAAAGACGGGTTCTAAGAATATTTTGGATAAAGAAAAGAACAAATGCATCCCTTCGGCATGAGCTGAATATTAAAGAAGGTTGGCTACTAAAGATGATAAAAGAAAGAAAATTTTAATATTTTGGTCACTTGAAACGTCGTGAAAATTTAGAGAGAACAATAATGGAGGGGTATATGCCCTGGAAAAGAGGAAGATGAAGGCCATATAGAAGATTTGTGCAGGATTTGCCAGATGATCTCTAGATTGGTGTATCGGGCGACAGAAATCTTGCTATAACTGAGAAATTTTCCGGAAGGTTGTTAGGGAAGCGATGTTCTGCAAAGAACATGCTACCGAATGAATGAACGACCACTGCGTTCTCATTACAGACTTTTCACAAGTTATTCAGCTGCTTCTCACACTAAGCCATATATTTACAAGCTTTTGTAACTAGTGATTTTTTTAAAATTTCGTTTCTTTTTTAAATCGTGCATTAAAAACAATGTAAAAGATTCTTGTACAGGCTGAAAGGCATACAGGCGTATAATGTGCTAGTCCCATGTTTTATACAGCAATCCGTGCTGGGAAGTGGAGAAGAAGACGACCAGAACTTGGGGGAATTCAGGGTGAGATGGTTAATTTAGATATGACAGCAACAGAGACGGACATTTGGCTTACGGCAAAGTTATACTTCAAAAGACTATTAAGCGGGCAAAGTTTTGCTAGGTATGTCACGGATAATAATGATCATGATTATAGTTACGATTACCGCACGATTGAAGTGAGTCAAAATGTACCAGCATCGTCCAACAAAATAGGTGAAAATTCAACATATAATTTGCAACATACGACTTGTATAGTATTGACTTGGTACAATAACACACCGGAGATTGTCATATCAGTAATGCAGTTATTACACCTTCTTCAGATGTCATTCCGACTGGCGCGTGTAATCATGTCTCTGAAGTGCTGATATCTCCTGTTTGTGATAATCTTTGTACATTTACGCAGTGACATTTTTCCGTACTACTGTATAAGACTGTGTTATAAAGTAGTTAAGTGCTTTACTCTTTGCATTGCAGCTAAGGGACTTTCTTGTAATACAGTAAACAAGCCCTCTAACCGTATCTTAACCAGCATCATGGTCTAATCCCCACTTCTTGGTCTCTAGAATATAATTTGTTCTCCCCCAAAGCACTGGAATTTTGTGCATAGTCAATTGGAGATTGCAGATAATCTTTCATCGCGTTGCAAGGAGGGCAAATATCAGAAATGAAAGAAAGACAAAGGAGAAAATTACTGCAGTTAGGTCACACACTTAGCGTGTTAGACGTCAGATGGTACGTGATGGTGGAAACGACCGTGTGTTGACATGCACCCATTGTGGACGAACATTTACCGGGCGATTTGGTCTTATCAGTCACATTCGCTACCGCCATGGGTTGTAGTTATTAATCCTTTGTGAAGCACAATGTAACAAACTATCGTCTGTCAAGACGGCAAGGTGCCAATGAATGAAACATAATGAAGTTTAGAAAATGTAGTTAGAGGGGAAAGAAGCGGATCACACACTATATGGATTCAAGATATGACAGATAATTTACAAACGACACCAACTGAGACGGGAAATGTGGTTGGTGTAACCACATCAATGCCAAACAGACAGTAAATTTCGACTAGACATGGCACACTATCAAATTACCAATTATTTTAATGTAAGTATCCATTTACTCAGCAATGAAATTGTGGAAGATGCGAAGAAACAAAACAATTAACACGATGACCCAAGTTTTGCGATATATCCTCCTTCTGTCCAAATAGGAGGTCACATCTGGCAATATATTATCCTTCGGCATTTAATTTTTAAAGCTGGAGAGAATTTTCGGTTATGGGTAAAATGTTTAACACAAACTAGGTCAAAGGAGATCGACCCGAGCCACAAAGTTGTAGAACAATAGCATGACGTGTCATCCAGTGTCATCTACAGTGTATGTCAAAACACATTTACATGGTTAATTTTTGCACTGAAGATTATAATTGGGAACTTATAGTTTTATATAATTTTATAGATTAACTTTGAGAATTTGGAAAATAATTTTACTGCTTAGCTTTGTTCTTATCGTCTTCTGTTGTTGCGCGTCTTTATTCTTCATTCTATCTTGCAATTATTCTGTGTCATGACGTGATTGTGTATGCGCGCGTGAGCGCGCGTGTGTGTATACGAGTGTGTTTATTTTAAATTTAAAAATTCGGTAAATATGTTGATGTTTGCACGCTGAAAAAAAAGCTATTTAAATTCTAAGAACATTAACTTAAAGGGCAGCTTAAATGCGGGAATATTCGTATATATGCTTTACAGATTATTCCAGCGCTTTTGATAACATACAACAAACAAGAATGATAAAAATAAGTTATATATAAATAATGTACATGATTAAGACCGTCGGTGCACACATGGAGCTTCTCATAATTCTTTAACCTGACCATGAAGGAGTAGGCGAATAAAATTGAAATTTTGCACAGTGCTTATTCCTTCTCAATGTAACCACCACCAGAATTTATGCATGTCTGCCATCTCTGCGTGACCTTGAAAAGACCTTAAGAATAAAACAACCTATTTTTCTAACTGAACCAGCTATCACAAGGCAGTATGACATCTTCGTCACTGTCAAAACGATTTCCTTTCAGCTGTTTGTTAAGATTTGGGAAAAGAAAAAAGTCTAATGGAGCCCAATCTGGAGAATATGGTGGGTGTGGAAGAATTTCAATATTCAAATCGTTGGCAGCTTGCAGCACAAGCCGTGCTTTATGGGAGGGTGCGTTGTCTTGAAGAAAAGGCAGCATTTGCGTACGCGCTATCCCTCATTTACTGGTCACTTCCTTTCTTAGCTTGATACGGAGATCTGCATAGTACTGCCCATTAACCGTGTTGCCATGAAGCATGTAATCTTCCAATATGACACCTTTGACGTCCCCAAAAACAATCAGTGTCACTTTTTTGTGTGCAGATTTTTGTGCTCTTGGCAAGTTTCCACTGCATGCTGGTAATTTTGGATTCTGGGTCATAATGGTGAATCCAAGTCTCATCTACCGTCACCACGGTCATAAACATGTTTTGCGACCGCCACATGTTGAGCAACTGGCCACAGCAATCAACCCGTGTTTGTTTCTGTTCATATGTCAGCAGGGGCGGGACCCAGCGGGCACACACTTTTGTCATGTTCAGTCTGTTGTGTAAAATCCTAAAAACTGTACTCTTACTCAGCTTTGCTGAACCCGATATCTCTGCAATTATCATTTTCCTATCCTGGTCTATGATTTTCTTCACTTTTGCCGCATTTGCATCATTGCACTCTGAGAACGATCGTCCTGATATTGGCAGATCAGCAACATAGGAACGGCTACACTTAAACTGCAAACACAATTATTTTACAGAAGCATACGAAGGACAGACTTCTTCAAACACTGGCTCCATCTCCCTGTGTATTTCTGTAGGTGTGTATCCATGCAACATCAAGAATGTTATTCCATTCCTGGCGTCTGATTTCTCCATTGTTATGACAAACCGTTGGATGTGTAGATCTGGTCAATAGGGTGTATTGTGCCACGCACCATATCGGGAAAACAAGTTGAGGAGGGAAATTCATAATTCATATGTCCCTTACAAATTGAATGAGCTATTTGTTTTTTAATGTTGCATATCACTTAAAGGACGTTGCAGTCAACACCAGCATTTTTTCAGCTGCTGTTGATATACTAGGCAAGTTTTATGTTCTGTAGCTATACATGTGCCAAATTTGTTGCTTGATTAGTGGCGAAGGGGTTACAGACGGTGTTGGAAACACAGCTGCAGACGATTTGTCAGCAGACCGTATTGCGTTGTTTTTTTTAACGAAATGTTATGGGTGCCGATCGTTCGGAAAGCAATGACAAACTACTCAACGTAAACTTGCCAAGAGATCACAAACAGCAAAGAACTGCTGGGGTGAATAAGACGTCCTGTAAAGGATATGAAACTAACGTTTTCATTACTTCAGTGATTGGCTTGGTAATTCACCGATTTATTCGTTGGTCGCTTCATTGTTTGGTTGGTTGTTGCATATTTGCTTAATTCATTCATTGATTGTTTGGTTGGTTGCGTGGTTGGTTGTTGATTTCATTTTTTTTGTGTGGGGGGGGGGGGGAGTTTATTTGATGATCGATTGGTCTTTCATCGATGACTTGTTGCTATGACTGATTTGCTGGTTGTTAGGTTGATTGCTTCATTGGTTGTTTGGTTGGTTGATTGGCTAGATGTTTATATGCTTGGTTCATTGTTTGGTTGGTTGGTTAGAAGTGTATATGGTTGTTTCATTGGTTGGTTGGTTAGATGTTTATATGCTTGGTTCATTGTTTGGTTGGTTGGTTGATTAGATGTGTATATGCTTGGTTCATTGTTTGGTTGGTTGGTTAGAAGTGTATATGGTTGTTTCATTGGTTGGTTGGTTAGATGTTTATATGCTTGGTTCTTTGTTTGGTTGGTTGGTTGATTAGATGTGTATATGCTTGGTTCATTGGTTGGTTGGTTGGATGTTTATATGTTTGTTTTATTAATTGGTTGGTTGGTTAGATGTTTATATGCTTGGTTCATTGTTTGGTTGGTTGGTTGATTAGATGTGTATATGCTTGGTTCATTGGTTGATTGATTGGATGTTTATATGCTTGTTTTATTAATTGGTTGGTTGGTTAGATGTTTATAAGCATGATTCATTGTTTGGTTGTTTGGTTGGTTGGTTGGGTAGATGGTTATATGCTTGGTTCATTGTTTGGTTCATTGTGTGGTTGGTTGGGTAGATGTTTATATGCTTGGTTCATTGTTTGGTTGGTTGGGTAGATGTTTATATGCTTGGTTTATTGCTTGGTTGGTTGGCTAGATGTTTATATGCTTGGTTCATTGTTTGGTTGTTTGATTGGTTGGTTGGGTATATATTTATATGCTTGGTTCATTGTTTGGTTCAATGTGTGGTTGATTGGGTAGATGTTTATATGCTTGGTTCATTGTTTGATTGTTTGATTGGTTCGTTGGGTATATGTTTATATACTTGGTTCATTGTTTGGTTCATTGTGTGGTTGGTTGGGTAGATGTTTATATGCTTGGTTCATTGTTTATTTGGTTGGGTAGATGTTTATATGCTTGGTTTATTGCTTGGTTGGTTGGGAAGATGTTTATATGCTTGGTTCATTGTTTGGTTGGTTGGTTGGATGGGTAGATGTTTATATGCTTGGTTCATTGTTTGGTTGGTTGGGTAGATGTTTATATGCTTGGTTTATTGCTTGGCTATTTGGTAGGTTGGTTGGGTAGATGTTTATATGCTTGGTTCATTGTTTGGTTGGTTGGGTAGATGTGTATATGCTTGGTTCATTGTTTGGTTGGTTGCGTAGATGTTTGTATGTTTGATTCATTGTCTGGTTGGTTGGTTAGATGTTTATATGATTGCTTCACTGTTTTTTTGGTTGGTTGGTTAAATGTTTATATGATTGGTTCATTGTTTGGTTGGTTGGTTGGTTAGTTAGATATTTATATGTTTTATTGTGTGTTTGTTTGGTTGGTTAGTTGGGTAGATGTTTATATGCTTGGTTCATTGTTTGGTTGGTTGGGTAGATGTTTATATTTTTGGTTCATTGTTTGGTTGGTTGGGTAGATGTGTATATGCTTGGTTCATTGTTTGGTTGTTTGGTTGGATGATTGGGTAGATGTTTGTATGCTTGGTTCATCGTTTGGTTGGTTGGGTAGATGTTTATATGCTTGGTTCATTGTTTGGTTGGTTGATTGGTTGGTTGGTTAAATGTTTATAAGCATGGTTCATTGTCTGGTTGATTGGTTAGATGTTTATAAGCATGTTTCATTGTTTGGTTGGTTGGTTGGTTGGGTAGATATTTATGTGCTTGGTTCATTGTCTGGTTGGTTGGTTAGATGTTTATATGATTGGTTCATTGTTTGGTTGTTTGATTTGATGGTTGGGTATATGTTTATATGCTTGGTTGATTGTTTGGTTCATTGTGTGGTTGGTTGGGTAGATGTTTATATGCTTGGTTTATTGTTTGGTTGGTTGATGGGTTAGATTGTTATGTACATGGTTCATTGTTTGTGGTGGTTGATGGGTTAGATGTTTATATGCTTGGTTCATTGTTTGGTTGGTTGATGGGTTAGATGTTTATATACATGGTTCATTGTTTGGTTGGTTGGTTGGTTAGATGTTTATATGCTTGGTTCATTGGTTGGTTGGTTGGTTAGATGTTTATATGCTTCGTTCATTGGTTGGTTGGTTGGTTAGATGTTTATGTGCTTGGTTTATTGGTTGGTTGGTTGGTTGGTTAGATGTTTATATGCTTGGTTCACTGTTTGGTTGATATTGGTTGGTTAGATGTTTATGTACTTGGTTCATTGTTTGGTTGGTTGGTTGGTTAGATGTTTAAATGTTTGGTTCATTGCTTGGTTGGATGGTTGGTTAGATGTTTATATGCTTGGTTCATTGTTTGGCTGGTTGGTTAGATGTTTATATGCTAGGTTCATTGTTTGTTTGGTTGGTTAGATGTTTATATGGTTGGTTCATTGTTTGGTTGGTTGGTTAGATGTTTCTATGCTTGGTTCATTGTTTGGTTGGTTGGTTAGATGTTTATATGCTTGGTTCATTGTTTGGTTGTTTGGTTGGTTGGGTAGATGTTTATATGCTTGGTTCATTGGTTGGTTGGTTAGATGTTTATAAGCTTGGTTCATAGGTTGGTTGTTTGGGTAGATGTTTATATGCTTGGTTCATTGTTTGGTTGGTTGGTTAGATGTTTATATGCTTGATTCATTGGTTGGTTGGTTGGGTAGATGTTTATATGCTTGGTTCATTGTTTGGTTGGTTGGTTAGATGTTTATATGCTTGGTTCATTGTTTGGTTGGTTGGTTAGATGTTTATATGCTTGGTTCATTGTTTGGTTGGTTGGGTAGATGTTTATATTCTTGGTTCATTGTTTGGTTGGTTGGTTAGATGTTTATATGCTTGGTTCATTGGTTTTTTGGTTAGATGTCTAAATGCTTGGTTCATTGTTTAGATGGTTGGTTAGATGTTTATATGCTTGGTTCATTGGTTGGTTGGTTAGATGTTTCTATGCTTGGTTCATTGTTTGGTTGGTTGGTTGGATTAGATTTTTATACGATTGGTTCTTTGTTTGATTGGTTTGTTGGTTGGGTAGGTGTTTATATGCTTGGTTCATTGGTTGGTTGGTTGGTTGGTTAGATGTTTATATGAATAGTTCATTGTTTGGTTGGTTGGTTTGTTGGATGTTTATATGCTTGGTTCTTTGTCTGGTTGGTTGGTTAGATGTGTATATGCTTGGTTCATTGGTTGGTTGGTTGGTTGGTTGGTTAGATGTTTATATGCTTGGTTCATTGTTTGGTTGGTTGGGTAGATGTTTATATGCTTGGTTCATTGGTTGGTTGGTTGGTTAGATGTGAATTTGCTTGGTTCATTGTTTTGTTGGTTGGTTAGATGTTTATATGCTTGGTTCATTGTTTGGTTGGTTAGATGTTTATATGCTTGGTTCATTGTTTGGTTGGTTGGGTAGATGTGTATATGGTTGGTTCATTGTTTGGTTGGTTGGTTAGATGTTTATATGCTTGGTTCATTGGTTGGTTGGTTGGGTAGATGTTTATATGCTTGGTTCATTGTTTTGTTGGTTGGTTAGATGTTTATATGCTTGGTTCATTGTTTGGTTGGTTGGTTAGATGTTTATATGCTTGGTTCATTGTTTGGTTGGTTGGGTAGATGTTTATATTCTTGGTTCATTGTTTGGTTGGTTGGTTAGATGTTTATATGCTTGGTTCATTGGTTTTTTGGTTAGATGTCTAAATGCTTGGTTCATTGTTTAGTTGGTTGGTTAGATGTTTATATGCTTGGTTCATTGGTTGGTTGGTTAGATGTTTCTATGCTTGGTTCATTGTTTGGTTGGTTGGTTGGATTAGATTTTTATACGATTGGTTCTTTGTTTGATTGGTTTGTTGGTTGGGTAGGTGTTTATATGCTTGGTTCATTGGTTGGTTGGTTGGTTGGTTAGATGTTTATATGAATAGTTCATTGTTTGGTTGGTTGGTTTGTTGGATGTTTATATGCTTGGTTCTTTGTCTGGTTGGTTGGTTAGATGTGTATATGCTTGGTTCATTGGTTGGTTGGTTGGTTGGTTGGTTAGATGTTTATATGCTTGGTTCATTGTTTGGTTGGTTGGGTAGATGTTTATATGCTTGGTTCATTGGTTGGTTGGTTGGTTAGATGTGAATTTGCTTGGTTCATTGTTTTGTTGGTTGGTTAGATGTTTATATGCTTGGTTCATTGTTTGGTTGGTTAGATGTTTATATGCTTGGTTCATTGTTTGGTTGGTTGGGTAGATGTGTATATGGTTGGTTCATTGTTTGGTTGGTTGGTTAGATGTTTATATGCTTGGTTCATTGGTTGGTTGGTTGGGTAGATGTTTATATGCTTGGTTCATTGGTTTGTTGGTTGGTTAGATGTTTATATGCTTGGTTCATTGTTTGGTTGGTTAGATGTTTATATGCTTGGTTTATTGTTTGGTTGGTTGGTTAGATATGCTTGGTTCATTGGTTGGTTGGTTGGGTAGATGTTTATATGCTTGGTTCATTGTTTTGTTGGTTGGTTAGATGTTTATATGCTTGGTTCATTGTTTGGTTGGGTAGATGTTTATATGCTTGGTTCATTGTTTGGTTGGTTGGGTAGATGTGTATATGCTTGGTTCATTGTTTGGTTGGTTGGTTAGATGTTTATATGCTTGGTTCATTGTTTGGTTGGTTGGTTGGTTAGATGTTTATATGCGTGGTTCATTGTTTAGTTGGTTGGATAGATGATTATATGCTTGGTTCATTGTTTGGTTGGTTGGTTAGATGTTTATATGCTTGGTTCATTGTTTGGTTGGTTGGTTGGTTAGATGTTTATATGCTTGGTTCATTGGTTGGTTGGTTGGTTAGATGTTTATATGCTTCGTTCATTGGTTGGTTGGTTGGTTAGATGTTTATATGCTTGGTTCATTGGTTGGTTGGTTGGTTAGATGTTTATATGCTTCGTTCATTGGTTGGTTGGTTGGTTAGATGTTTATATGCTTCGTTCATTGGTTGGTTGGTTAGATGTTTATATGCTTCGTTCATTGGTTGGTTGGTTGGTTAGATGTTTATATGCTTGGTTCATTGGTTGGTTGGTTAGATGTTTATATGCTTGGTTCATTGGTTGGTTGGTTAGATGTTTATATGCTTCGTTCATTGGTTGGTTGGTTGGTTAGATGTTTATGTGCTTGGTTTATTGGTTGGTTGGTTGGTTGGTTAGATGTTTATATGAATAGTTCATTGTTTGGTTGATATTGGTTGGTTAGATGTTTATGTACTTGGTTCATTGTTTGGTTGGTTGGTTGGTTAGATGTTTAAATGTTTGGTTCATTGCTTGGTTGGATGGTTGGTTAGATGTTTATATGCTTGGTTCATTGTTTGGCTGGTTGGTTAGATGTTTATATGCTAGGTTCATTGTTTGTTTGGTTGGTTAGATGTTTATATGGTTGGTTCATTGTTTGGTTGGTTGGTTAGATGTTTCTATGCTTGGTTCATTGTTTGGTTGGTTGGTTAGATGTTTATATGCTTGGTTCATTGTTTGGTTGTTTGGTTGGTTGGGTAGATGTTTATATGCTTGGTTCATTGGTTGGTTGGTTAGATGTTTATAAGCTTGGTTCATAGGTTGGTTGTTTGGGTAGATGTTTATATGCTTGGTTCATTGTTTGGTTGGTTGGTTAGATGTTTATATGCTTGATTCATTGGTTAGTTGGTTGGGTAGATGTTTATATGCTTGGTTCATTGTTTGTTTGGTTGGTTAGATGTTTATATGCTTGGTTCATTGTTTGGTTGGTTGGTTAGATGTTTATATGCTTGGTTCATTGTTTGGTTGGTTGGGTAGATGTTTATATTCTTGGTTCATTGTTTGGTTGGTTGGTTAGATGTTTATATGCTTGGTTCATTGGTTTTTTATTTAGATGTCTAAATGCTTGGTTCATTGTTTAGTTGGTTGGTTAGATGTTTATATGCTTGGTTCATTGGTTGGTTGGTTAGATGTTTCTATGCTTGGTTCATTGTTTGGTTGGTTGGTTGGATTAGATTTTTATACGATTGGTTCTTTGTTTGATTGGTTTGTTGGTTGGGTAGATGTTTATATGCTTGGTTCATTGGTTGGTTGGTTGGTTGGTTAGATGTTTATATGAATAGTTCATTGTTTGGTTGGTTGGTTTGTTGGATGTTTATATGCTTGGTTCTTTGTCTGGTTGGTTGGTTAGATGTGTATATGCTTGGTTCATTGGTTGGTTGGTTTGTTGGTTGGTTAGATGTTTATATGCTTGGTTCATTGTTTGGTTGGTTGGGTAGATGTTTATATGCTTGGTTCATTGGTTGGTTGGTTGGTTAGATGTGAATTTGCTTGGTTCATTGTTTTGTTGGTTGGTTAGATGTTTATATGCTTGGTTCATTGTTTGGTTGGTTAGATGTTTATATGCTTGGTTCATTGTTTGGTTGGTTGGGTAGATGTGTATATGCTTGGTTCATTGTTTGGTTGGTTGGTTAGATGTTTATATGCTTGGTTCATTGGTTGGTTGGTTGGGTAGATGTTTATATGCTTGGTTCATTGTTTTGTTGGTTGGTTAGATGTTTATATGCTTGGTTCATTGTTTGGTTGGTTAGATGTTTATATGCTTGGTTTATTGTTTGGTTGGTTGGGTAGATGTGTATATGCTTGGTTCATTGTTTGGTTGGTTGGTTAGATGTTTATATGCTTGGTTCATTGGTTGGTTGGTTGGTTGGTTAGATTTTTATATGCGTGGTTCATTGTTTAGTTGGTTGGATAGATGATTATATGCTTGGTTCATTGTTTGGTTGGTTGGTTAGATGTTTATATGCTTGGTTCATTGTTTGGTTGGTTGGTTAGATGTTTCTATGCTTGGTTCATTGTTTGGTTGGTTGGTTGGTTAGATGTTTATACGATTGGTTCTTTGTTTGGTTGGTTGGTTGGGTAGATGTTTATATGCTTGGTTCATTGGTTGGTTGGTGGTCAGATGTTTCTATGCTTGGTTCATTGTTTGGTTGGTTGGTTGGTTAGATGTTTATATGAATAGTTCATTGTTTGGTTGGTTGGTTTGTTGGATGTTTATATGCTTGGTTCTTTGTCTGGTTGGTTGGTTAGATGTGTATATGCTTGGTTCATTGTCTGATTGGTTGGTTATATGTTTATATGCTTGGTTGATTGTTTGGTTGGTTGGTTGGGTAGATGTTTATATGCTTGTTTCATTGTTTGGTTGTTTGGTTGGTTGATTGGGTGGATGTTTATATGCTTTGTTCATTGTATGGTTGGTTGGGTAGATGTTTATATACGTGGTTCATGGTTTTTATTGTTTGTTGGTTGGTTGGGTAGAGGTTTATATGCTTGGTTCATTGTTTGGTTAGTTGAGTAGATGTTTATATGAATGGTTCATTGTTTTGTTGGTTGTATGGTTGTTTGGTTGGTTGGTTAGATGTTTGTAAGCATGGTTCATTATCTGGTTTGTTGGTTATATGTTTATAAGCATGGTTCATTGTTTGGTTGTTTGGTTGGCAACTTGGGTAGATGTTTATATGATTGGTTCATTGTTTGGTTGTTTGGGTAGATGTTTATGTGCTTGGCTCATTGATTGGTTGGTAGGTTAGATGTTTATATGATTGGTTCATTGTTTGGTTGGTTGGTTGGTTGGTTGGTTGGGTAGATGTTTATATGATTGGTTCATTATTTGGTTGGTTGGTTGGTTGGATAGATGTTTATATGATTGGTTCATTGTTTCGTTGGTTGGTTGGTTAGATGTTTATATGCTTGGTTCATTGGTTGGTTGGTTGGTTGGGTAGATGTTTATATGCTTGGTTCATTGTCTGGTTGGTTGGTTAGATGTTTATATGATTGGTTCATTATTTGGTTTGTTGGTTGGTTGGTTGGTTATATGTTTATATGCTTGATTAATTGTCTGTTTGGTTGGTTAGATGCTTATATGCTTGTTTTATTGTTTGGTTGGTTGGTTGGTTAGATATTTATATGCTTGGTTCATTGTTTGGTTGGCTGGTTGAGTAGACTTTTATATGCTTGGTTCATTGTTTGGTTGGTTGGGTAGATGGTTATATGGTTGTTTCATTATTTGGTTGGTTGGGTAGATGTTTATATGCTTGGTTCATTGTTTGGTTGTTTGGTTGGTTGGTTGGGTAGATGTTCATATGCTTGGTTCATTGTTTGGTTGGTTGGGTAGATGTTTATATGCTTGGTTCATTGTTTGGTTGGTTGGTTGGTTGGTTAGTTAGATATCTATAAGCATGGTTCATTGTCTGGTTGGGTGGTTAGATGTTTATAAGCATGGCTCATTGTTTGGTTGTTTGGTTTTTTGTTTGGGTAGATGTTTATATGCTTGGTTCATTGGTTGGTTGGTTGGGTAGATGTTTATATGCTTGTTTCATTGGTTGATTGGTTGGGTAGATGTTTATGTGCTTAGTTCATTGGTTGGTTGGTTGGTTGGTTAGATGTTTATATGCTTGGTTCATTGTTTGGTTGGTTGGTTAGATGTTTATGTGCTTGGTTCATTGGTTGGTTGGTTGGTTGGTTAGATGTTTATATGATTGGTTCATTTTTTGGTTGGTTGCATAGATGTTTATATAATTGGTTCCTTGTTTGGTTTGTTGGATGGTTGGTTATATGTTTATATGGGTGGTTCATTGTCTGGTTGATTGGTTAGATGTTTATATGCTTGGTTCATTGTTTGGTTGGATGTCTAGAATATCTCTGTAAGTCTTGAGTTCTAACGCTTAAGCCTGTTGATGTGACTATGAGGTTGAATGAACTCTTAAGATGCTGACATTTATAGATGTGAGGCTGTTTGTAGAGAACAGCTACCGAAAGTGCCCACTACATGCTGACTGTGTTGCTGAACTTCCATTCACCTCTACTAGAGCTGGAATTTGTGTGGTGTGTAAATCCGCTACATGTGTGGTGAAGTGTAATGGTAGTGGTAGTAGTAGTGATACTGGCATAGCAGTTATATAGCAGTTGAAGCAGACAAAACAGTATACACATGTAGTAATAGTAGTGTCGAAGAACAACAGTAGTAGTAGTGTAGAAGAACAGTAGTAGTAGTCATGGTGACAGTAATAGTAGTAGTGTAGTAATAGTGTAGTAGTAGAAGAACTCGTTGTAGTTGTGTAGTACTTTTGGAGTAATAGTGGATGTAGTAGTAGTAGTAGTAGTAGTAGTAGTAGTAGTAGTAGTAGTAGACGTAGTAGTAGTAGTAATAGCAGCAGTAGTTATAGTAATGTTAGTAATAGTAATAGTACTGTAATGGTATTGTAATAGTTATGAAGTATTAGAAATACTACTAATACAGTAGTACTAGTAGTAGCAGCAGCAGCAGCAGCTGTAGTATTAGTAGTAGTACTAGTAGTAGTAGTAGTAGTAGTAGTAGTAGTAGTAGTAGTAGTAGTAGTAGTAGTAGTAGTAGTAGTTGTAGACGTAGTAGTAGGAGTGATAGCAGCAGTAGTTATAGTATTGTTAGTAATAGTAAGGTCTATTTACATTATCAAATGAATTGCAGAAGGTCGAGAAATACAAAACTGTAAAATATGGAGGTAAAAACAATATTAAGTAATCGGTTCATGAATTAACACGATCTTGAAATTATCTTAATTTCCCCCCCCCCCCCCTGGAAACCCTAACCCCCCTCCCCCCTTTTCTCCGGGGGTGGGGGTCGGGGGATAGGGGAATTACCCACTGGTTGAGAACCGCTGATCTAAAACGTTTCTTTAACATTCAAATTCATAGGCCCAGTTTTCTTCTTCGGTGACTGCGAAATGTCCATGGCTAACTTCCGTATATTGTAACAAGACAAATGCATGCCCTGGATATACTTTAATTTCTTTGCTGTTGCTGCGCCGTATGTTGTTCATGCTGTTTAATCTTTGCATTGTTTTTCTTGCCATATGTTGTTTACTCGGCTTAATCCCTGCATTGTTTGTTTTGCGTATGTCCGACTTTGTTTTTAGCAGGCCCTTTTGTTGATTACGAAGCAAAGACGTTCAAAGTCTGTGACATTTTCAATTTCTTCGTGATTAATATTTATTTTTGGTTGGCAAGTAGTTTTTGTTGGTAAATTATATAATATTATTATTTGTTTGTTTTAATTTCAGCAAAAGCTGTTGATGTTCACCATGTCTCTTGGCAGACAGGATTAACGGTTCTAACCCTTTATCACTATATTGGAGGAGGAGGAGTCATTTGCTTATTTGAGTTCTGGAACTGGAATTCCACCAGTTTTTAATTGCTGAAAATCTTTTCTGATCTCATCATTTTCCACATATCTAAAATTTTCTGCATACGTGTTGATGGTAGGGAGAGACCGCAGCCATGTATTACTCCTCTTTACAACCAAGCCAGTTTCACCGGCTGCTCTAACAGCTCCATGCACGAACATTCATCACAATCATAAGGACAAAGTTAGTTGCATCCTTTACAGAATATCGCAGTCAACCCATCTTTGTCTTGGAGTTGTGTGTATATCTACTCAAGTTTACGTTACGTAGTTTGCCATTGTTTTCTTAACAATCAGCACTCATACCATATTATGAAAAACTAGTGCACGGCGGTGTGCTCTGTCACAGTACCGGCTCAATTAAATTAGACAAATTAAATATGTCTTGCACATCAATATAAGAGAGAAATTAACCAGAAAGTACAAGAACAGAGAGCCAGAAGAAGATGTAAATGGTAAATTGAGACGGTGGGACAACATATTCTAATATAACCAGCACGCACTTTAAATGTGTCTTTAGTGGGGATTTGGGATTTTGCTATCATCGTTGTCTGCTCTAGACCCAAATATATGAAGACTGCGTGGAAGACGAAGGGAAACCACCGCAGTAATACCCAAATGATTAAGATTAAATCCCAAAGCTAGATTGAGAGCCGAGATAGCGTAATGACTAGACGCTAGCCTACCAGTACGGTAGTTTTGAGTTCGAATCCGAATAAGGGAGAATATTTAAAATTGATCTGGGTTCTATAACGTGAACCAGGAAAGGAGAAGTAAAGCGGCTGGAATAATATTTACTAAATCACTCACCGAGAGCGATAGCACGTTCAAAATGTGACTGGAACTATATTTATTTTCAGGCGTATGAATTGGTCATGTACATTTTACCAAATTTAGAGTGACTTTGTAGTGACATTACACACCAGTGCTCATTATGATAACCTGACTTCACCTTCCTTATAGTTACCGATACACGGAAAAGAGTTAAGCAGACTAAACAGTATAATACAACACTGTTTGTATAGTTAGTGGTATAGGGGCATAGTTATTCAGACTAAACAATATAATACAAGGCTGTTTGTATAGTTATTGATATGCGGACATAGTTAAGCAGACTAAACAGTATATTACAACGCTGCTTGCATAGTTACTGAAACATGGACATAGTTAAGCAGACTAAACAGTATATTACAACGCTGCTTGCATAGTTACTGAAACATGGACATAGTTAAGCAGACTAAACAGTATATTACAACGCTGTTTCTATAGTTACTGATACACAGACATAGTTAAGCAGACTAAACAGTATATTACAACGCTGTTTCTATAGTTACTGATAGACAGACATAGTTAAGCAGACAAAACAGTATTACAAAGCTGTTTCTATAGTTACTGAAACATGGACATAGTAGAACTAACGTGATTTTAATAGCTGTATAGGTACTGATACACATAACCGGTTTTGTTGCTTAGGAGTAGTCATGGGTAGTTTCTTAATTCCCCGTTATAGCGAGTCCAGGGTTCACAATCAGACCCGGCCGTTGTGGAAGTTGACTGCATTGCCCTAATTTGGATGGTATGAGGCGTTGGCCATTCAGGAAACAATGACAAAGTTCTGAGGTAAAATTGCCCAGAAAATCACAAGCATGCAATGAATGGTGGAGCCGATTGCAACGTCCTGTAAAGAACATGCAACTAGTGGTGTAACTACATAACCTGACGTCACCGTTGTATAGTTTCTGATGCATGGACATACAATAAGACACATGGAAGAGCACTAGAGAACTAGTTGAAGTATTTCGAGGCAGTGAGGAAGTCTCTCTGAGACAGACAGAACGAACGAACGAAACGAGCATTATTTTCAAAGGGTCACAAATACAGACAGACAGACAGACAGACAGACAGACAGACAGACAGACAGACAGACAGACAGACAGACAGACAGAAAGGCGGGTAGGCAGGTAGGCAGGCAGTCAGACAGACAGACAGACAGACAGACAGACAGACAGACAGACAGACAGACAGACGGACGGACGGACGACGGACGGACAGATGGACGGATGGATGGATGGAGGATGGATGAATGGATGGATGGATAAATAGGTAGATAATATATTAGTTGTGAAGTATTGATGGTGTAGTAGTGTAGAAGTAATGTAATAATTACATGGGCACCTTGCCGTCTTGACAGACGATAGTTTGTTACATTGTGCTTCAAACAGTCATAATAACTACAACCCATGGAGGTGGTGAATGTGACTGTTAAGGCTAATTAGCTCTGTAAATTTTCGTCCACAGTGGATGCAGTGAACACATGGTCGTTTTCACCATCATGCACCATCTTACGTCTTACACAACTACGCCAATTGACTAGGACCAATAACCCGTAACTGCTACCTCTCGCTTTGATTCCCAGACCGGTTAAGACAAGGGATGGAGTTATACCTCTCCATAGCACAAAGCCTGGGCTAAATTATAGAGACCATGTGTTGCCCATGCAACATGATCCATCCCTCTCTCGACCTGCCTAGTTCACTCCAGACAAAAGGTAACACCAATATGTCTGGAACAGGACAAGCTGCAGAAGCTGCCGGTTCAGGAAAACAATGCTCTAACTTTCCGCCTGCCGGAGATTCGATCCCAGACCAGCTGTCAATCATGTCTTAGGGCCTGGTCTGCCATGTCATGATATTTTGTTTTATGTTGCATTTCCTCGCACCAGGATAAGGCTTGTACCCTTCCAATTGCGCTCTTCCGCCCGAAGCCGTTGGCACAATGTGGGGTGTCGGGTGTGGTAAGTGCCACCCAACATTTGGCGCTGACAAAAAGCAGGTACACTGTCTACTGTCATACGGTAGCTCAGTCATATCTGACAAAGAAGTGTAATAGTAGTAGCAGTAATAATAGATTAGTTGTAGCGTAGTAGTAGTAGTAGTAGTAGTAGTAGTAGTAGTAGTAGTACTAACAGCAGTAGCCGTAGTAGTTCTAGCAGTAATAGCAGTAGTAGAAGCAGCAGCATCAGTAGTTTTAGTAGTAGTAGTAGTAGTAGTATAGTATTTGTAGTAGTAATAGTAGTAGTAGTATTAGTAGTAGTAGTAGTAGTAGTAGTAATAGTAGTGGTAGTAGTAGTAGTAGTAGTAGTAGTAGTAGTAGTAGTAGTAGTAGTAGTAGTAGTAGTAGTAGTAGTAGTTGTAGCAGCAGCAGTAGTTGCAGTTGATGTTCATACAAAAGACAACATTGCAGATGTAGACAATACATTTCAAGCGAACGAAAGAAGAACCAGTAGTAGTAGTAGTAGTAGTAGTAGTAGTAGTAGTAGTAGTAGTAGTAGTAGTAGTAGTAGTAGTAGTAGTAGTAGTAGTAGTAGTAGTAGTAGTTGTTGTTGTTGTTGTTGTTGGTTGTTGTTGTTGAAGTAGCAGTAGTAGTATGAGTGCGTAAAACAACCAGCGAGAAGACAATAACACCATACTATTTGAGATGGGACAAGCCCTTCTGCCAATCAGATGGTTTAATTGACAGGAAGCCTGGCAGATAAACAGACAACCAGATACACAAACAGACACTTAACCACATAGGCAGAGAGACAGGCAAACCGATACATTAACGAAGAAATTCTAATGAGTGAAGATAAACCAGATCAAAATTAAGTGTATTTATTCAACAATTTGTTAACGTAAAAACACACCACTAGACTTTCAGTAATAAAATAACTAACACCGCCGGCGTTCCATATAATCATTGGCCCTCTGAGAAACTTCAAGGCCTGGCCTCTTGAGAGGAGATACGCGTTTCAGTGGCAGGTTATGGCACTCCGGTGCAGCATTATTGTGAGGATAAGATGTCTTCCCAGTCTGAAATGACAACCATGGTTAAAATAATTGTCCAAAAGTTTAATGATATTCCTAGAGTGTATAACAGTCGTAGTTGTAGTGGTAGTTGTAGTAGCTGTCATACAGGGGTAATAGCAGTAGTAGTTTTAGTAGTAGTAGCAGCATCGCTAATAGTAGTAGCAGTTGTAATAATACTATTGGTAGAAGTGGTAGTAGTTGTCGTTGTTATAGTAATAGTAGGTATAGTAGTAGTAGTAGTAGTATTAGTAGTAGTAGTAGTAGTAGTAGTAGTAGTAGTAGTAGTAGTAGTAGTTGTAAAGTTGTTTTACTACTAGTAATAGTAGTAGGAATAGTAGTAGTAGCAGTAGTAGTAGTAGAAGTAGTAATAGTAAAGTTGAGGTAGTATCACTAGTAATAATACATAATTATTATAATAATGACCGCTGCAGATTTCATTTATAAATAAAACTGATAGACGTAATAATTATAGTAGTAGTAGTAGTAGCAGCAGCAGCAGCAGCAGTATTAGTAGTAGTAGTAGTAGTAGTAGTAGTAGTAGTAGTAGTAGTAGTAGTAGTAGTAGTAGTAGTAGTAGTAGTAGTAGTAGTAGTAGTAGTAGTAGTAGTAGTAGTTAGAGCAGCATTAATAATAATAAAAGCAATAATAATAATCATAATCATAATCATAATCAAAATAAAATTACTAATAACAATAACAGCTGAATATGACAAAATAACACATATAATACTAATAATTATTGTATTAGTCCTAGTACTAGTGGTGGTAGTAGTAGCAGTAGCAGCAGCAGCAGAAGCAGCAGCAGCAGCAGCAGTAGTAGTAGTAGTAGTAGTAGTAGTAGTAGTAGTAGTAGTAGTAGTAGTAGTAGTAGTAGTAGTAGTAGTAGTAGTAGTAGTAGTAGTAGTAGTAGTAGTAGTAGTAGTAGTGTGTAGTGTTGTTTGTCCATCAAGAATGATGATGACCATTGGGGTTGAAAGTTTGGAGCCGTGAGTTCTAAGATGGCTTATAAGGTCTATTTTGGCTCGAAATGTTCTTTGACAACATGGACAAAAAATGCTTGACGTTTCTGGAGGAGGATTTCCTGCAGTGGTTTTTCTGTCCTGTCTTTTCTTCACAGCTCTTGCAGTCCTGGTTGCCTCACACGTGACTGCACCCTTGCGTAATGATGCACGCCACAAATTTTGGTCTCTTTCTGCAGTCTCTTAGATGTCATGATGAATTCCAAAAGCATTAAGTGAGATTTTCAGAGTGTCTTTAAAGCGTTTCCTCTGGCCGCCTTATGAGCGTTTACCACAAAGCAACTCGCCGTAAAAGATTCGTTTAGGGAGCCTGTGATCTGGCATGCGAGTCAAGTGTCCAGCCCAGCGAATCTGATTCTTCATTAGTAGAGTGTTGTAGTAGTAGTAGTAGTAGTAGTAGTAGTAGTAGTAGTAGTAGTAGTAGTAGTAGTAGTTTAGTAGTAGTAGTAGTAGTAGCAGCAGTAGTAGTAATAGTAGTAGTAGTAGTAGTAGTAGTAGTAGTAGTAGTAGTAGTAGTAGTAGTAGTAGTAGTAGTAGTAGTAGTAGTAGTAGTAGTAGTAGTAGCAGTAGTAGTAGATTCTATTATATATTATTGTACACTAGACGAAACAAATTAACAAGTAAGAAATGTGTATGTGGTGGAGAAACAAAATGGGAAAGGGGCGGGGCGGGAATTAACATGGAATAATGCAAACTTGACAGGATGTGTGTGTAATTGAGTGCAAAGATAGAGGACTGAATGATTGGATCAACCAAGGATGTTTCAAGGCAAGTGGGTTGACGTCAATGCACGGTGGTGTATGCAAATTACTCAGCACAGAGCATGAACTCCGTATCTCCAGCGAAGATCCCTGGGAATCTCCGAAAAACTGCACCCGTGCACCAATGACAGAGTATAGAATCGAACCAATGACCTTTGAAGCGCGAGCAGCCGGCTGAACTATTTCGTGATGCCCAGTGAATGATTGGATGGTTTGATGGAAGCATGGGTGGTGCATGAAAGGGTAGGTGATTAAATGGATTGATGGACGGATGTGTGAATGCGCTGTCGGATGGAAAGAGAAATAGGGAAGGACGTAAAGATAACAACAAACCATTGGGGCTCAGGTAATCGAAATTTCCCACGGCGCCATTTCTCTTGCCAAATCTGCAACAAAGGAAAACATTCAATGTAAATTCATCACTTGAAGAACCATACATTGTAAACAGCAAGTAACACGGGAAAGAAATACATAAATATACTTTTATATATCCATTATTGGCAACCCAGGGAGTCAATTGATGCAGCCGGATAATTACATTTTCTGGTATGTATTGGCATTCAGAGAAATAGAGGAAAGAATCAGGGACTAGAGGACATGCTTGACCAAATACAAATTTAAATATGTGATCATCACACCAGGATGCGAACCTGTCTCTCCAGATGAAAATGTGGTCTCGCTGAAGGAACACTTAACTATCAGACATTGTGGTTTGTGCGCTTGTTTATCCGAATGTGTGATCAGGGTTTAAATCACTAATAGTATCAATGTCGATGAGCACCACTCTAGAGTCCATGCTACCTCATAACATGGCCTCTGCATAATTTATGTTAGAATTTCTGAGAATTTTCTGGAAGGGAAAGGAACGATGGAAGTGACTTTGGCACTAAACAACATTATGTGCAGGCTTAGAATATGTCACACAATAACAGCAGTATCTCTCACCAATGTACTTCCAGAAAACGGGGGGGAAAATTAAACAAAAATCACAAAACAGCACCAGACAAGATAAAACAGAACAAAAAAGCAAAAAACAGCACACAAAAGCAGGACGCGGAACACATACGCAGGACACAGCAAAAGAATGCAAGACACAGCACAAGAATGTAGAATGTATGACACATAAGAAGAAAAAAAAATCTAGTTCGCTCAGGGGTATAGACAGGCGAAAGTAGAAAAAGGACATGCATTCAGAACCATTTCATTTACAGTTATATCGGTTTGTTAAAATGACGCTTTTCTTTAATGTTTGGTTTAGTTTAGTTTAGTCGACGGATCAACATCACTGCACACGGGTGTAACCCATAAGTGCTCCGGTCTATTCCCAACTCAAGCCTTAGTCTGGAGAATCTCAGCTCAGTGCACAAACTCCGTAGCACCGGCGAGGATCCTTAAATACTTTGGGTAGATTTTTTAACTCGAAATGTTTCCCGGGCAGCGCCGTTAACTGGTTCAGTGCCAAAACAAAGTAGGGTTTGACCAAACATCGTACACAATCAAATGAATAAGTATTGTAATGTAAATTCTATTCACTGGGCAATGCAGTTGTGGAGGATACCACACACAAAAAATTACATGATGACCGTTGTATCACGATATATCGTCCTTATGTCCAAATAGGAGGCCAAATTTGGCAATATATTATCCTTCAGCATTGAATCAGCTAAACTCCTCTTTTTCGATTTCCAACTGCCAAGCTTTTTTTTTAAATGTGCGCAACAATACACACGGGCGTCAGATCTCACTACCCAGAGACAAGGGAAAATTGTGTTACTAGAAGTCCTCATGAAAAAAAAAAAAATCCCTGTCCTCACCGGGGCTTGAACCCGGGACCTCCTGCATTCGAGGCGGATATCATACTTCGAGACCACTCAGCCTCGCTTGTTTGAGGTAGGACACACAAGTCTTTACGCATGTTTTGCAGCTTCTCGGCAGGTTGTGAAGCTTTTTTGATGATTTCACTGCATAAATGATCAGTAATATCTGCCAACGAACTACTTGTAGGATGCACGAAGCAACACAAGAAACACATATCTACTTCCCCAAGAGATTTACATCGGTTCCTTAACATGATGCTTTAATTTGATGTAACCAATATAACATGACACAAAGTAGTGCAGCTTTAAATAACAAATTTACGACACATACAGGACGTTGCGGCGATTAGCCTTCATCAGCAAACAAACACATTCACAAACACAACATGTAGTCAAGGAGATCTCCCGTGACTACATCAAAAGGTGACGACAGGACGACAGGATATTGTTTACATTTTCACAGCTTTACCGCAGTTCTGCACAATTTTATTCATATTTTTAATTTGGTGTGGGCAACGAAAGAACGAGACCTGTATACAGATCACTATCAAGAATTGTGGCTCAAGGCTTCTCATGTTCTTCTGGATTCTTTCGCTTCTTCTTCGTTCCTAGTTCAATGATAGTGCTTCACACCAAGTTATGTACCACAACGGTCGGTGTGTTCGACTTCAGCATGTATGTGTTCTCAGGTTTTCTTTCTCTAGACATATTATCCGCCGGTCTCTCTCACTGAGGGGTTACAACACTTTCTCCGTAATCCCGTTTGTCACGCAGAGTCTCGTAGCGGGAGCGAGCTGGGAGCGGTTCGACCCCCGCTGGTGACTTGCGGGACACTGAGCCGGCCGCTCAGAAAGCAATGGCAAATACTGAGCGTAATCATGCCAAGAAATCAACAGACAGCTGAATGATGCTTCTGTTGACAGCGATGTCCTGTAAAGGATAAGCGAATAAAAAAAAAAAGATATATTATCCAAGATAACGGGGTCAATCTATCCGCTGGTAGCGGTTTTTGACCTAACAATTTTTTTTTTTTTTTTTGCTAGTGCTGCAGACATTTGCGATTGTCTACTCTCGTGAGATTTTTAAGGTGCATAAGTTACTCTCAAGACCTCCAGTTTTTAACGATTATTATAGAAGGCTGTTATCCGATCTCACTACCCAAAGTAACAGGGGAATGTGTCATAACATTAGATACCAAAGGTTCTTGGAAACATTTCTAGAATTATGTAGGGGTAGAGCCTTGTGGCTTTTGATCTTGTGCGGACAATGCACCTTCTCAGCCACCGTTCCTCTCTTGATGATTCCATCTCAAAAATGCAGGCCTTGTACAGTTCTCGCTCTCTCTCTCTCTCTCTCTCTCTCTCTCTCTCTCTCTCTCTCTCTCTCTCTCTCTCTCTCTCTCTCTCTCCTCTCTCTCTCTCTCTAGATACAAACATGCCTGTTTTATATATTGCCTTTCTTGAACCAGTCATTCCTTGCCGCCCCAGTATTCTCCTATTTGGTACTCTTTCTGTTAGTGTTATTTCATATCTTACGAAGTGACGGAATCATTGGAGTTTGCACTTGTATGTCACTTAGAAGCATCTATCTTGTTCTGATCTATTTTTCCAGAATTTGATCGTTTATCTGTATTTTCATCCAGCTTCTCATTGTTTTGGACAACACCACATCTGAAATGTTTCTTTATGGTTGTCATTGCTTTATCCACTGTTCGTATATCTGAGTCACATAATGTGGCCGGGCAGTGGTACCCATGGAGCGTGTATAATTAGAAAAGGGCAATAACAGTCACACTTCGTATTGTCCCTGGCTGGCCACACCCGTGGAATGGTCCCCCAACATAATCTCAGGGCTGATGTTCTCTGACCTGAGCCTGGCTAGTCTGGGGCGCAATGATGTCAACTGATTGAGTGTCATAGGATGTCTAGTCGTCTTAAGCGACTCCCCGTGTATCTGCCATAGGCTTACATATCGCCGAAATTGTGTCATCATCATCATCATAATCATCATCACCATCATCGTCATCATCATCATCATCATCATTTTCCACTTTTGTCGTCAAGCGTCGTGGGGAGTAATAATTGGCGTTCCATCGCCAGGTGGGTGACACTGGATAGTGTTATTCCGTGTGCTTGTAGATTGTCTTTGATGCCATCAATCCATATTCTTCTCGAGCGTCCTCTTGCTCTCGTCGCAGATGATCTTTGATGTGGGGCAAGTGCTGGTAATTGATGGTGTTTCATTTTAACGAGATGGCCAATTCGTTTGATCGTCTGTCTCTCAACAAATATGACACAACTCATCTCAAGAATCTCATCTCACGGAAAGAAAATTTGAATCATATTAACACCTTTTAAGTCATAACTGTGACACACCCCTACTTTCCCATTTTCCACCATCCTATCTTGTTTTGTCGTTGTTGTTTGGCACTTGTTCTTTGGCATATAATCTGTTAAGTCTACCGACTTCGATTGACCCGCAGCACGTTGACCTGCCCAGACTTAATTCTACCAGGCAGACTCGTGTTAACGTCAACCTTTGAAAATTAAACACACTTTAATTACATTCCTTGTCCACTCCATTATATATTTTACTTCATTTCCTTCTGTGACCTGGTCTTCAGCAGTCTTTGGCAATCTGGTACTTTCCAGTCCTCATCTATCGTCTGGTGTTTTAATGCAATTTGTGTTGCTTATTTTATTATTTATAGGCACGACTGTTTTCAGTTTTCCACATTACGCCCTTCTCTGGCTTGATCTGCATCTCTTATCTAGTATTTTTCCCCACACAAGCTTCACGCCATTATTCTACCTTTTATATTGATATATCCCCATACATTTAATTAGATCTTTCCCGTACGGTTAGTTAGTTAGTTAGTTAGTTAGTTAGTTAGTTAGTTAGTTAGTTATCTGCTGCTGATGTATCGTCTCTGCACTCGGGACAAATTAACAGGTGCTCTAACCGCCCCCTCCTCCCCCAACAAGGCAACAGCGTCAGGAGGCTAATTAATAGTGCCATTTCTGTGTTGGCTGACGAGGTCTCTCATTCTCGCGTTGTGCCTCTCGTGTCTGGCCGTGCCAATTTTACTCCCGAATCTCTCATTCTAGACAAAACATAACTTTACTGCCTCCTGTTACCTTCACCTTTTAATTATTTAATTCCCAGAAGAGGCATGAATGCTTGCAGACGAAGGAGAAGACGAAGAACGGGGAGGAGGATGAGGAGGAGAAGGAGGAGGAAGAGGAAGAGTTATTTCCACTTTGACAGCAAACCCATTCTCTCAACCTTCCCACGTCGCTTCAAAGGCAATTTGAAAACTATACTGAAACGCATTAAATACGCCAGTGTGAAATGTAAATATAAGTGTTTACAAGTTTCCATATTTAGAATATTTATTCATTTTCCTATGAATCCATGCTGGTCATTAATTTGTACATTTGATTGTTATGAAATTCAATGCATTCTGTGCAGGCAAGGTAGAAAACCATAAATTCAACCAATACAAAAATGCATTCACACTGTCCTCAGTATCTAGTATGTTCATCGTGTACTTGTAAACAAGCTTGGCTTGGCGTCTGATACGCACATCTCTGAAGGAAATTCAGGGGAATCAAGTCCCACTCACGTGTAAGAGCAGCTTCGAGCTGTTGAAGATTAGCTGCAGAACCTCGCTTGTAGACTCTGTGTCCAGACTCGTCCCACAGATGTCCTATAGAGGACATAAATGGTGATAGTGCAGGCCAATCAATCGCCACAATGTTCTGCTGCTGCAGATATTGCTGTGGTGTGTGCACTTGCGGTATCCTGCTGGGGAAGCTGCAAGTCTGAATAATCTGTGAACGCAGGAGCAACCAATGCATCCAGAATCTCATCTCGATATGTCGCAGCATTCACATTTCTACGGAAGACGTGAAGAGGCAAGCGATGGCGAAAACTGAATCCTCCCCCAATGGGAATACTGCCACTTCCAAATCGGTTGTGCTGACGAACACAGCAATTGGAAAGCGCTATCTACATCGTCGCCAAATCCGCATACATCCATCAGCAAATGATAGGTAGAACCTGCTCTCGTCTGTGAATAGGACAACATTCTACTGCAGTCTAGTCCATCTGACATGTTGCTCTGCCCATTACAGGCGCTGCTGACGATGTCTGTGAGTCAAGTTTGGCCCAACATAAGGTCGTCTTGACTGTATCTCTGAGTATTCAAATGATTGACAATCTAGAGCAGAGGTTCCCAAACCACGGGCCGCGGGTAACTTGTGGCCCGCCAGATGTTAGTAAGCGGCACTCGAAGCCTCTTTATTTAAAATAATATATTTTAATAATCTCAAAAAATGCACTCGGAGCTTCCCTTCCGTGTGCGATAATTTACTCTGCTCGTGGTTGTTATGTTCAGATATTATCGAATGCGGCTGTTCAGTTCGCAACCTTCAGCTGATCATACGATTTCATTCTGGCGACTATTGTCTGTCGAACAATTTGAACACTTGTGTTCATTCGCTCAGAGATACATTTGTCGTGATGGTTCGACTTACAGATGCGAGCAGTCCTTTTCTGCAATGGCTGTTATAAAGAAAAAACAAGCTACGTTCCAGACTCACCGACAGTAACCTAGTTGCGCTTGTGACTTTGGGCACGACAGATTTGTGCCCAGACATTGATAAATTGGCATCTTAACTTAAGTAACTGATTATGAAAAACAGTTACAATTGTAAATTAATTATATTAATAGCGATTTTCGAAACTGATTAAAAATTTATTGTTAAATTAACTTTTGATTTTAAACCACAAAATGACCGCAGATTAGTACTGACACTGACTGCCTTTAAAGTTTTAGAATTTTGTTGACAAAAGTTAAGAAAGGTAAGAATAATATTGCACGACTTTAATAATTGTATAACGTTGTGGCCCGCTTAACTACCGAAAATAGTAGATATGACCCTCTGCTTGAAAAGCTTGGGAACCACTGATCTAGAGATTTGACCACGTCTACCCACTATTGCTGTTGCTGTTTGACTTGTCGGGAGAAACCGATTCTTTAGGTTACTCAGCACAATATGACGATCTTGTACAGGTGTAGTAACTCATTGTTAGCCACTACAAAGTCAAACCCGGGCACTGCCATTGGTTCCGTAACGTTCATTGAGACGTACAGTAGTGCTGTGGTGGCAATTCATCGTTCTGGCGAACTCATTCCGGTCTCCAACATACCATTGGCTCGTTGGAGGTCGTTTTCAGATAGTCGTGACATTTCAAGCACATGTCCTGAGTGTGTTGTCTCAACGGTCTTTTTATCAAGCTATACTGTCACAGCCGGTCTCGTTGACTTGGGCTCGCGGACGCTATTCGTGAGCCCGCTTATCTGCGTTCAAAACACAGGCTGCGACCGATTTGGTAAGTGACCGTGTCGCGCTGGGTTTTAACGTGTTGATGTGGGAGCCGGTCGTTCAGAAAGCAATGGCAAACTATTAAACGTAAAACTTGCCAAGACATCAACAACAGCAGTAAAATACTGGTGTTGACAGCGATGTCCTGTAAAGTGGGAAATAAAAACTGTCACAACGCGTAAACATTTTCAGGGCCATAGCTTTTGCAAATCGTGTTGCACGTGTAACTTTCATTGTTTTCATGTAGTCTGTACAAAAACTTGTAGGTTGAATCATGCACTTTTCATTTCAGCAGCCTTTCGTTCTCTACGGCATAACAAATACGGGGACACTCCATTCCCACACTGTTTTTTCCCCCCAGCTTCTCGACATCAGTATATATAATAGTGTTGCGTGTTTAATGTGGTTCAGTATATACAGCCTTGTTTAAATTGGTTTTATTCGGGGGGTGGATGTGGTTGAGAAAATGACTCATATCTATTTTTAAATATAACACATACTTTGTGGTGTTGACTGGCACTTGTATGTTAAATATAACATATACAAATAGATAATGACTGGCATCTGTATGCTAAATATAACATACACATTGTGATACTGACAGGCACCTGTATTTTAAATATAACATATACAATGAGATAATGACAGGAACAATATATAACATATGCGTTGAGTGGTAGCCATGGTACGTTAATGGCTAGCGCTTTGCCTGCCTGGCTGGTGGACATATATTCGAAGATACATCCATGTGTAAAGTCAAAGGTACAGTCAGCTCTGGTACAGTAAGTACCAGAAAATGGTCTAAAAGTAAAAGTTTCCGCCGTAATATTCCCCGCAACACCCACCGTGAACCGATTGATCTACAACACAATGAGGCTAGCAACATACACCAAATATGGCGTTAAAAAGGGTAATATTTAAAATTATGAGAAGACAAAAACTGTAATATATTGTGACAACCGGAAATACTTGCGGAAAGAGAGATAGAGGACGACAGCGTGAACAGATTATTGACAGTCTTGTGTCATGGCACGGAGGGGAGTCAACACACGAAGTGATCCATGTCGTGGAAGATCGTAGTTTGTGGACAGGGTGATCGCCCACGCCAGCCAGCAAGGCACAGGATGATGATGATGAAACATAAGTAAAAAAAAAAGAGTGCGAAATGTATCTCCTTAATTACTTTCCGAAAGTTCGCTTATTTCCGTCAGAGGGACAAACCACCCCCCCCCCCCCCCCTTCCCTCGTTTTCCCCACATACATATACACACACTAGTGGTGTTTGTCCATCAAGGATGATGATATACACACACACGCGCGCGCGCGCACACACACACACCTAAAGGTCACTACTCACCTTGGTCTGCCCATGATTGCGTAGTACTCATTGAGTTCCTTCAGATACTGCCTCAGTTCGTTCGGGTGTTTGAACTCCCTGGGCCGCTCGGGTGGCGACAGCATCTGGGTGTTACATGTCACCTGCATGATGGCTACCGAAAGTACAACTAACAAGATCAGGACGAACTTGAGCATTTTCGAGAAGGTTCTGCGGAGGAGAGAAAACGTAATGTGGCCTGATGTTAGAAATATGATCAGCGTGTACAAGATTTATTGCAGAATGTCGTACTAATCACAGCACATTGACCAGTTTATTTATTTCATGCCAGTCATCCCACTCCATGCCGCCGAAGGTATAGAGTGCATTTTAATGACTGTGGGGTGTTTTAAAATATTGCCGTTCCAAGTTTTGTATTCACCCTCTGTGGAGTTCATGCAACATGAAAGGTAAATACAAAACTTGGAACGGCAGTATTTTTAAAAAAAACGTGGAACGGCAGTATTTTCAAA
Organism: Cepaea nemoralis; assembly: GCA_014155875.1. Classification (NCBI taxonomy): domain Eukaryota; kingdom Metazoa; phylum Mollusca; class Gastropoda; order Stylommatophora; family Helicidae; genus Cepaea; species Cepaea nemoralis. Next base: position 451,234 of record JACEFZ010021239.1, on the reverse strand, counting down.
AACTCCATGGTCATTAAAAATACACTATGTATCTTCAATGTCTTTCGTCAGTCTCCCTGCTGGTTGATTTACGCGTAATCTTCCAAGAGCCATGCCCGTTCATCAATGGCTGGCCAAACCAGTGGTTGTAGAGTAGAAATTGTCTCCAAAATACTGTCAGGGTTGATTTGATCTGATCTGAGTTTGGCAAGTCTGGGTCGCAATGATGTTAACTCTACCGTCTTCTACATGACCCGAAGTACGTTGACCTTTAATTCTACCAGGCAGACTCTTGTTACGTCAACCTTTGAAAATTAAACACACTTTAATTACATTCCTTGTCCAGTTGAATGTTTTCTTTAATCCGTCTTCTTCGGTGATCTGGTCTAGTGCAGTCTACGGCAATCTGGACTTTCCAACTCGCTGTGACGTGTAATATAGCCCAAGTATGTTATTTTCCAAGAGGTTATCATCATCATCATGTGCCATGCCGATAAGCATGGGCCGCCATGTTTCACCATCTCACACGATCACCAGATTCGTGGATCAGCTCTGTGTTCTTGTCTCGACCATGCCACGTGGCCAAGCCATCCAGTTATTTATTCTATGCTTCACCTTCTTCTTTTCTTTTCCATCTGGCCTGTTGTCACCACGTTCTAAAATTTATTTCTTCTCATAACGTGGCAAAACATATGGTGACTGTCTACGTCTAATTCCTGTAACAAGTTTACGGTTTTCGTTTGATTTTTGTAGGACTTGGTATTTGGTTTTTCTGTCTGTCCATGGTATTCGTTGCATTTTCCTCATAAACCACATACCCATAGACATTAGATGTTGTGCAGCTTGTCTGCTCATTGTCCATGCTTCACATCCATACAACAGTTTCCAAGAGATGCTACTGTTTAAACAAAATGATGCATGTCCTATGCAGAACGCTGCGACCAACCCATGGTTGATTTTCTAAGCAATTGTAAGTTCAAATTGTCCAGTATTTTGTTAGTGCCTTCAATATTCCAATATACACGAAAATTGTGTATGGCTTGTTATTCTGTATGGGCGCACAAAGTGGACAATTATTCATGAAATGGTGAAGAAACTGGGGGACATGAGGGTGTGATTGTGAGACGAATGTTGAGGATATCTTGGACAGACATGAAACAAATGCAGAGGTAATCCGATCTACAGGTGTTAAAAGACAACTAGTCACTATCATACTGAAATATACGGGACTTTATGAGGCATATTATATAAACAAGGAGAAAAAAAAACTGCGTTAGAAGATGGCTGACAGTCTTGTGTCATAGCACGGAAGGGAATCAACACACTAACTGATCCATGACGTCGGAGATCGTAATTTCGGGAGAGACATGATCGCCCACGCCAGAATTCAAGGCACTGAGTAATGATGATGATTATGAAAAGATATGGGATAAAGGCATTAGCCTGATATAAGGAAAATACAGGACAAGAGAGACATATGAAGACAGAGAAAGATGTATTTGGAACGCTGAAACACCGTCTTGTAGCAAGTTCATTACAGAAGATTCCCCATCCATTGATAGTTCTCATGCCCCATATATTGCCGTATCCAGGACGTCTTAGTTGTCCAGTGTTCATCTTCGTACAACGAATAGCTTATATGATATAAGCAACGTCAGTTTCATTAATGTATCAAATAACATAGGGCATAATAAGTTATCTAATTCGTGATTGTGAATTATACTCTTGATTGGAGGGGTCACCGTTGCGAAACTGTTTAGGCTGCTTGCTTCGAACTCCGAAGGCTGTGGGTTCAATACCGAGCGCCGTCATTCGGTTCATGAGTGCGATTTTCTTGGATCCTCCTGGAGTGTCGCCACTAGAGCTGCAAAGTTAGTGCTTTGAGCGACACTTTCTTCATGCCTGTTTTCTGAAAGAGACTGGCATATTCGATAAAACCCGTTGAAATGAAGTCGATCCTTTTGTCTTCAATCCCAGATACACCCCTTGATAGAATCCCCCCATCTGATTCCTGTTTTCTGAAAGAGACTGGCATATTCGATAAAACCCGTTGAAATGAAGTCGATCCTTTTGTCTTCAATCCCAGATACACCCCTTGATAGAATCCCCCCATCTGATTCCTGTTTTCTGAAAGAGACTGGCATATTCGATAAAACCCGTTGAAATGAAGTCGATCCTTTTGTCTTCAATCCAGATACACCCCTTGATAGAATCCCCCCATCTGATTCCTGTTTTCTGAAAGAGACTGGCATATTCGATAAAACCCGTTGAAATGAAGTCGATCCTTTTGTCTTCAATCCCAGATACACCCCTTGACAGAATCCCCCCATCTGATTCCTGTTTTCTGAAAGAGACTGGCATATTCGATAAAACCCGTTGAAATGAAGTCGATCCTTTTGTCTTCAATCCCAGTTACACCCCTTGATAGAATCCCCCCATCTGATTCCTGTTTTCTGAAAGAGACTGGCATATTCGATAAAAACCCGTTGAAATGAAGTCGATCTTTTGTCTTCAATCCCAGATACACCCCTTGATAGAATCCCCCCATCTGATTCCTGTTTTCTGAAAGAGACTGGCATATTCGATAAAACCCGTTGAAATGAAGTCGATCCTTTTGTCTTCAATCCCAGTTACACCCCTTGATAGAATCCCCCCATCTGATTCCTGTTTTCTGAAAGAGACTGGCATATTCGATAAAACCCGTTGAAATGAAGTCGATCCTTTTGTCTTCAATCCCAGTTACACCCCTTGATAGAATCCCCCCATCTGATTCCTGTTTTCTGAAAGAGACTGGCATATTCGATAAAACCCCGTTGAAATGAAGTCGATCCTTTTGTCTTCAATCCCAGTTACACCCCTTGATAGAATCCCCCCATCTGATTCCTGTTTTCTGAAAGAGGACTGGCATATTCGATAAAACCGTTGAAATGAAGTCGATCCTTTTGTCTTCAATCCCAGTTACACCCCTTGATAGAATCCCCCCATCTGATTCCTGTTTTCTGAAAGAGACTGGCATATTCGATAAAACCCGTTGAAATGAAGTCGATCCTTTTGTCTTCAATCCCAGTTACACCCCTTGATAGAATCCCCCCATCTGATTCCTGTTTTCTGAAAGAGACTGGCATATTCGATAAAACCCGTTGAAATGAAGTCGATCCTTTTGTCTTCAATCCCAGTTACACCCCTTGATAGAATCCCCCCATCTGATTCATGTTTTCCTCTAGCCCATTAACCAGAGTGCTTGTGATTGGCGGCACAAAGTGATAGCAGAGCGGGCATCAGTCTGACAAGATTTCCAAATACCGTTATCTTTAGTCACCATCATCAAGTGCCATACCAGCTGACGTAGGCGTCCATCCACAGATGGATCTGTGGTAAAGCAGCAGAGAAGTGCGTGGGCATTTACAGCCCGTTCAGCAGGCTGAACCGTTCAAGAATCCAGTGGTGCCCACTCTATGACCACGAGCAGCATGACGATGGAGGTGATGGCAGTTACACAGGCTTTCATATGGCTGGAGTCACAGCATTATACCAACGTGTGTGTACTAAGTGATTCAATGAGCATGATTCAGAAGGTCGAAGCTGGATCTGTACGTAGACAGTGGACTGAATCGCTGCGGAAGTCTGTTGTCCGTAAAGTCACCTTCATCTTCGTTCCAGGACATGCGGGAGTCGAGGGAAATGAACGAGCTGACAAACTGGCTGGCTCTGCACCCCCTGTAGATGGCCAGCCCATGGATCGTGCCGATGTTATTAACGTCCTTAAAGATATGGCGAGAACAGAGGACTTTGATGTCAGTGAATCCACATCGCTGTCCAGGATGAAAGACCTGGGAGTAAGAATCGACACAGCCAGACGCGAGAGGTACATCGGGAAAACAAAGCGCCTCGTCAACCAACACAGAACTGGCACTATTAGCCACCGGACGCTGATGCATATGCTGGGGGGAAGATCTGAGCACCTATGGACATGTCCGGAGTGCAACGAAGATACCCCAACTGATAACTGATAACTGACTGGTAGGCGTTCTTGATCCGCCACAGATCTCGATCCTTAGATTTCTGGATCAACTCTGCTGATGATATTCCTCCATACCACAGTCTCAATCCATGCAGCATCATGTCTCTTGGTCTGCCTCTGCCTCTCTTCCCCTCAATCTTTCCAGTTGCATGATGTTCTCCAGTGCCTCTCTTCTCATCACATGATAAAACAAAGCTGTTTGTCTCTTTCTTATTAGTGTATGTAATGTTCTAGTTTCATTAGCCTCTTTACGTCAATCGTTGTTGGTTACTTTGGCAGTCCAAGGAATTCGCACCATTCGTCTCAGGGACCTCATCTTTATTGCTTCAAGGTTCTCCCTAATGTGTTTATTTACATTCCATTATTCTTAGTATCTTTATAAATTCAATGCAGAGGACGGTACATAACTACCAATGTTACTTGTATAACAATAATGGGGCTTGTCGGTGCCTCGTATTTGTAACTTGGTCAGGTAGCCAGAACTCTGTTTCTGACATCACTAACCTTCACCAACATATTGTACTGACATCGACTGGCTAAATCGAAGCGCAACTGTTCCTTTTTTTTCATTGTTCTATTTGTACAGATTGATTTTTACTCTATTTCTGGTCTACGAGCACACGTAGGACTGTTCAGTTTGGCAGGTCACAAAACTAATTTGTCCGTTGAGAAATAAGCCAACCGATGGTAGAGACATTCTTAGAGAAAATGTCTCAGCTCGCGAGAACAAAACAGGATACCTCGAGTCGAACTGTCACAATCTATTGTGATGAGATGCCAGGACAGAAAATGGAGCGCGCATGTTGTGTGGCACGAGTGTGGTTTGCACTTCATTACTAATACTTACATTCGATGCAAACTGGTGTAAACAGACTTTCCATTGAGAGCTGAGTTTGCGAAACTAGATATGTTGATGGGAAACTTGGGTGGCGTTAGTCGCGACGGACTATAAATGTGTTTTGTCTGGTTTTGTTATTAGTTGTTGTGACTTGTTGAGGAAGATAATATATCATTTATTCATTTATAAATTCATTCATTCAATCATTCAGTTATTCATAATTTATTCGCTCGTATGCATAATGATTCATTAATTATTTTTTTTTCATTCATTCATTCACTTAGGGCTTTTATGTGAATCCCCCCACGAATTTTTTTCGCTGTTGCAATGTTTCTCTGTAAATACGGATGTCTGTGTGAATGTGAATGGAACGCTGTACATAGCAAGCTTGTGACACTGAACTTTGTGAACATCAGATCTTTTTGTTGAATTAGTAGTCAGAGAATGTCCATCCTTAGACTACAGCATCTCCATGATTGAAGATGTGAACAAGTATAAATAAATTAGGGAAGAAACAACACTTATTTTGAAATGTCCACACACCAAGAAGATAACACTGAAATTAAAACATGGAGTTAAATATTAAAGTGCAGAAACAGAATGTAAACAACTCGGAAAGTCTGTCAAAATTCTTCCATGTTTAGGTTGTTTACAACCGGAAGTGAAGATTCTCGGACAAGAAGTGCGCGCACTACTTCTGTACATGCTGAATGATGTACTCTTGCAAATTGTTATTAATTTTAAGGATGGGGAATCTTTTCAAATTTTAAGAGTAAGAAATTAAGAAAATTGTCTACAGTTTATGTATTCCTCCCATGCAGACACATATTTCTATTTATTATTTTTATCCGTGTTACATACAGCCAATATTAATATGAGTGTGACACGGGTGAAATGATAAATAGAAATCTGCATGTTTCTAGATTAGTGCATATATCACCGAATCAAGCACCATGCCATTGGCGCATTGAGTGGATCGTCTTCAGTTTTCTAGAGATATTCTAACTTTTACAAGCCACGAACCTCCACGAAGGAATTTATAAAATGTAGAAACATTTCCTAATGTTTGCTCTTAAAATTTGAAAACATCCTGATTCTTTGATTGATAAATATGAGATGAGATTAACATGGATATGTGTGACTACTGTTTAGGTATAGTAAATACAGACACAGGGTACACACCTTACAACGAACTCAAAACAGGTGAACAGAAATTACAATGGGAAAAATAACAAAAATAATAATGAAACTAAATTAATATAAAGCAAAAGTAAATTAAACCACAGCACTACGAATTCGACGTTTCGGTCTTAGTTATCTTCTTCAGAAACAGCTTCTCATTGTCTGTTGATTCATTCATTGCCCCTTATAAAGTCAGCAAGGCCAAAGAAGTTCCCTTGAAAGACCATAAGCGAGTTAATGAAGGAAAGAACAGACAACCGATCGCAACTCAAAGTATGTCATTTGTTGACAATTACCTCCCCAAGAGACCATGAAAATGGATTTTTGTTATGATTTCTCTGTATGGTTTCCTTTTTTCTTTTTGTTTTTTGGTTTTGGTTATTGTTTATATTTTTCTTTTTGGTGGTTGACTCAAATAAACGTTTATTTTTGGTGGTTTATTTTTGATTTGGATTGATTTTTTTTGTTTTTTTTTCCTCTTTATATTTTTGTCGTTTTTCTTTTCATTTTTTGTCTTTGTTTTGGATTTTTTTAATGGGTCTTCTTATTACTTTGGTTTTTTTGGTCTTCTAACTTTACTGTTATTTTGCTTTTGTATTTTTTTATTTGTTCTTTTATTTTTGTGGTTTTTGGTGTTTTTTTATGGCTATATTTATCTTTTTTGGTTTTTTTTTATTTTTTTTGTGTTGGTGTGTTTTGACTGTTTGACTCTTTGGTGCGCTATTCTTTTTTTTGCTTCTTTGGTTCTGTTTTTTGGATTTGCGGATCGTTTGCTTTTTGGTTTTTGTTTAGTTTTGGCTTTTTGGTGATGAATCTTTTGACTATTTTTTCTTTGTTTCTTTTTGGTGTGGCTTTTATTTTGGGCTTTGTGATCCCGTGTTTGCTTTTTTTGTTTTTTATGTGCTCTTTTATATTGTTATTTATTTTGTATGGTCTACTATATTTGGGTTTTGGGTGTGGGTATCTTACTCACTGGTCTGTCTTTATATTCGGCTTTATTTTGTTTTCTTTTATTTTTTTTTGAGAACGGTCCTTCATTTATATGTGTGGTTATGTTTTGCTTGTTGTGGGTAGGTACTTAATGTTTTTTTTTATTTGTTTTTGTATGATTTGTTTGTAGGTTGATGGTTATGATATTTTCTCTTGCATCTAATCTTCTGATTTTTTTTTTTTTATTTCTGGATCTTTGTTTATTTGTGGCATTTCTCTGTGGTAGTGGGAGTTGGTTTTTTTGATTATTCTTCTTGTCTACTTTTGGTTTTTGTTCTTTATATCTGTGCTGTTTTTGTCTTAAATCTTTGATTTTTATATATATTCTCATATTGTTTTCCCTCTGTTATTGGTTCCTTTTTTTGTTTATGGTTTGGCTATTGTGGCTCTTTTCCTTTTTTGGCTTTTTTTGGCTCTTGTTGGTTGGAGGTCTTTGGGGCTTGGCTTGTTTTTCTTTTTTTTGTCGTGTATTGGCCTTTATCAGTATTTCTGTTGGTATTTTCTTACTTTTTGTTTCCTTGCTTTACCTCTTTCTTCCTTATTCTTTTTTTTTTTTGTTTTTTGTTACTCTTTTTTTCAGCCTCTGTGGTTTTTTTTCTTTTTGGCTGTTACTTTTGTTTTTTTTCGTTTTTGGTTTGTTTTTTTTTTTGTTCTGTATGGATTTCCTTTTTGTATCCTCTGGTTTTCTTTTTTTTTTTGGCGTTGGCTGTTTTTTTTTTGTTTGCTTCTCTTCTTGTGTTTGCTATGTTCTTTTGTTTGTTTTGTCTCTATCCTTTTTTGTCCTGTGGCCGGTCTTTGGCATTGTGTCCTGCTGTCTGGATTTTTTTTTTTTGTGTTATTCGTTTCCTTTTTTTGGTTTTTTTTTCGTGGTGCTCCGTTTGATGGCTTTTTTTGGTTTTGCTTGTCTTGCGTGGTTTCTTCTTTTCTTGTTATTTTTCTTTGGCTGTGGACTGTCGTTTTGCTTGCTTTGTGCTGATCTTTAGGTTCTGAGTTTGGCCTCTCTTTTTTCTTTTCTTTTTTTTGTTGTTCACTGTTGGTTCGTCCTTTTCTTCATTGATCTTTTTTATGTTTGTTTTGTATTTTCTCTTTTTGGCTGCATTGAGAACATTAAAAAAATACCTAGTTATTTTATGCTGGCTCGCAGAGAACATTAACAACATCCTATTTATTTTATGATCGTCGGTTAACTAACTACCTTTGTCACGAATTTAACAACCTGGCCGATTACCAGGACGTAAGACTTCGCGAAACCATTAAAACACTGGGCGCTATTGAGATTGTTGCGTCAATGTGGAAGGCAGAACATGAAACCTGGTTCACGTTTCCGCTGGACATGAAAACTAGGTCGTTTGTTGACAGAGAGTTTCATTTGGCAGTGATGGCTGAAAGTAATTTGTTGACCAAGAAACTAACCTGTTGATGGCTCTTCACTATCGAAATGTGATGGGAATGGGGAAAGGTAATCACAGATAATGTGGTAAAGGTGTGAAGTATGCGTACTATTAAAAGAAGGTGGCAGGGTGGAGAAAAATGGGTGGAGTGGAGAACAAAAGGGTACGGGGGAAGGAGGGGGGATACGTGGTGAAATGTTCAAGTCGTCCTGCCTCGCTCTTTAATGTCCTGGGTTTCGAACTCCGACATTGGGTTAGAGAGTGTAATTGTGTTTTTCAAGCACGTGGGAGGCCGCAGCTGGAGCTATCGAGTTCGTGTTGTGTGTGAAGCTTTCGGCCGGGCACTTTAGTGTGTCACAGCTTAGTTTAGTGGGTTAGTATTCTCATTTAAGGGTCCCCTCGGTGAAGAAAGAATTTTTAAACAAGTTTTTAAACAAGAACTGCCTTGACTTAACAGCAATGGAAGAATCATAAACAATCTTAGGTATGCTGACGATACCGTGTTACTAGCAGAAAGTGGGCAAGAGTTGCAAGACCTAGTGGAACAAGTAAACAGGCAGTGTGCAGAATGTGGCTTATATATTAACATCCAAAATACAAAACAAAAACTATGATAATTAGTAGTGAAAAGGAAAGGTCATCAATGAAAATCACAGTAAACAGGAAGATACTAGAATAAGTAACAAGTTTCTTCTATCTTAGACATATAATAACAGATGATGGCAGAAGTGAAATATAAATCAAGATGAGAATAGGACTGGCCAAAAATGCTTTCAAAGGTATGAAATCAATGTTAACATCTAGAGAGATTAACAAGGCATTAAAAATGAAAATTGTCAAATTCTACGTACATTCAACGCTACTATATGGCGCGGAAGCCTGGACATTGACAAGCAACTAGAAAGTCGCATAGAAGCCCTGGAGATGTGGATATACAGACGAATATGTCGTATTTCATGGAAACAAAAACAATCAAATGCAGGGGTTCTAGAAAAACTGGGAATGAAGAGAGAGAGAGAGAGAGAGAGAGAGAGAGAGAGAGAGAGAGAGAGAGAGAGAGAGAGAGAGAGAGAGAGAGAGAGAGAGAGAGAGAGAGTTGATGAAAGAAATAAACAGGAGGCAAGTGAAATATTTCGGCCACGTTAAAAGACATGATACTCTAATAAAAATCATACTGGAGGGAAAGGTTGAGGGCAAGCGAGCAAGAGATAGACAACGATACAAGTGGGAAGATAACATCACGATATGGATGGACATCTGCCTGACAGAATATACAGTCAGGGCGAGAGTCAGACAGTGTTGGAGATCCATTACAGCCAACCTTCATTGTGGTGACGGCACCTGATTGATTGATCAGTTAAGTAGTCAAGCGCTCTGAGCTGGAGGGGTTATTTCCCGACTCATACTTTCTTTCCTCGGGTGGAATTTATTTTCAGCGACCATTGGGTGACGTCACTGGAGTTAACGAGACTTTCTTCCGTGAGACGCTTTCTGGAAGCCCGCTGCTGAAAGAGACCGAACTACATTGGATAACACACGGCTGAAAGAAATCGACCTTTCACCTTTACACCTTTACACTAAGTGCCATCTCCGAATTGGAAGTCTACAGCAATGAGACTTCAACGCATTATTTCCTACGTCTTCATTGTGAAGACAGTTTGCTTTTTTCAGTTCATCTCTTGATGTTATCCTCTTACACGCAATGTTATTTTCCTATTATCCGGTTCCACTTGATTTTTCCCTCCTGAACACACTTTAACGCCTGGTTGGGTGTCTTTCAGTGACTGAGCGACCTTGTCTGACCGAGATCTCGTTCTGTAATGTATTCTCCAACTCCAGATGTTGCACATCTTCTTTGTTTTCTGTTCCTGCCACAACATTCTACCTGCTGCTCTATATATTCACCTTGCGGAGCTTTAATCTGACCCTAACATTGTCCATTCATTGTCTATGTTTCTGAGCCATACAATAATGTAGAGTAATAGTGGATATTGTGAAGTGTTCTTCTTATAGCCTATGCCGTGTGGCGATGGTTATGATGTCTGCCTGCAACCTTCTTTCTCGTATACTTATACTGATACTTATAGTCCATGCCGTGTGGCGTAGTCCATCTTATCTGTCCACACCCTGCTATCTTTTGCGCTGCCAATAATTTCTGATACCAACGTTACTCCGTGTCACGATGTCAAACTGTCCATCATCTTCTCTCTTGGTCTCCCCTGCTTCTCTTGCTCTCCGGCGTTCCCGTTGTGACGATATACTCCCTTCTCATGACACGCCCAAAGAATGCTGGACTGTATACTTCTGATGCGAGTAACCAGTTCTCATTGTGAGTTCACTTCTTTCAAGATATCTTCAATGCTCTTTCCATCCGTCCACGGTGATCTCACCACTCTTCTCTACAAGCACATGAGACGTCTTAGGTCTAAATATATACTATGTTACGACATAACGAGATGAGGTTAACAGTTCCCTTTCTCTCGGAATTTGCTTCCCCTGACACCCATGCTAGAAAGCTGGGTCGACCCCGCTAACGTCTCTACAAGCACATGAGACGTCTTAGGTCTAAATATATACTATGTTACGACATAACGAGATGAGGTTAACAGTTCCCTTTCTCTCGGAATTTGCTTCCCCTGACACCCATGCTAGAAAGCTGGGTCGACCCCGCTAACATTGTTGCTACGGGGGTTGAACACATGACTGCAAGTAAGCCCACGGACAAAATCAGCCACCGATTGGCTGGTAAAAATAAACCGTTGCCATAGGGACACCGTTCATTGCTTGCATCATTCAGTAGTCTTTAAGCTCACTACACACCAACCTACAGTCGCATTTGTTTAGAACATAATAAACCTAACCATGTTCCGTGTCAACAAATGAGAATGGTAGTCGTTTGCCATCTCACACTATCACTCAGTTCCGGGAACAGATCTTAAGTTTTGCCAACTTACACCATATGTCCAAGCCCTCACGGTATTTGTCTTTTTCTATTCCCTTGCTCTGTTCCCATCAACTTTATCAGTTGTTACTACGTTTTCAATTGTATGTCGTTTTATAACAAGCCCCCCCCCCCCCCAAAAAAAAAAAAAAAAAAAAAAAACGAGTGCATGTTAACAACTCCTCGTCCATTAGATATTGAAAAGCACAGGCTGTAAAAGCCACTGTCCAGGCAAACTCTCAAAATGAAAAATAAAACCGTTTAATATGTATGATTTTATATATACCCACATTTGGACAATGGCTATTGGTACATGCACTGAGTGGAGGATCTCTTAGTGTGATCTATGGAAGAATCTAAGACATTGATGAAGATATCCGTGTGCAATAAAAGTTATTCTTTACTAAACAAAACCTTTAGAAAACACACATCTACGAACATACATTTGAAGCAGGCTAGCGTGGGGAAGCTTGAGTCCTAGATAACCCCAAACTCTGCTCGTGATTTTCGACACTGATTGTTGATTGTGCAGTATCTCCCGTTGCAATTGATCTCTGCAGTATCTTCAGTGGCAATTGATCTCTACAATATCTCTCGTGGCAATTGATCGCTACAGTATCTCCCTTGGCAACTGATTCTACAGTATCTCCCTTGGCAACAAATCTCTGCAGTTTCTCCCTTGGCCATTGATCTCTGCAGTATCTCCCTTGGCACTTGATCTCTGTAGAATCTCCCTAGGCAACTGTTTCTGCAGTATCTCCCCTGAAACTGATTCTGCAGTATCTCCCTTGGCAATTTATCTATAAATGATCTCCTCTGGCAATTAATCTCTGTCGCATCTCCCTTGGTAACTGATTCTGCAATATCTCTCTTGGCAATTGATCTTTACATTATCTCCCTTGGCAATCTATCTCCGCAGTATAAAGCTCGTCGTCCGCTCGTCACGTTTGATGCAGGCTAGCGAAGGGAAGATGCAGTCCTCGGTTACCCAAAGCCTCCATCCCTCTTAATGTGTTTTCAAAATGACTGAGTAGGTTACGAATGAAGCGTTACTTTATTTATCTACGTGTTTTAGGTGTAATTTTAGAACGCTTGTTCACAAGCTAGCGTTCATGTAGTGATATAATTTGAGTTAGGTCTCAGTCAGGTATAGTATGGGTGAGCTATGTATAACAGTAGACGGTACTACCTGCTTACTGTTAGCGCCGAAATGTTGGGCGGTGCTGGCTTAATCCGACACCCTACATTGTGCCAACGGCTTCAGAGGGATCCACGCAATTGGGATGTTACAAGCCTTATGCTGGTGGGAGGAAATGCAGCCTAAGACTAAATATCCTGACAGGGCAGACCAAACCCTAAGCCTTGTCCAGCAACTGGTCTAGAAGCAGGTCTGACAGGCGGACAGTTAGAGCATTGCTTTGCTAATTTGCTAATTCAGCATCTGTTGCAGCTTGTCTTGGTCCAGATGCATTGGTGTTTCCTTTCCTCTAGAGTAAATCAGGCAGGCCAAGAGAGGGATCATGCTGCAAGGGCAACACATCGTTTCTACAAATAAGCCCAGGATTTGCGTTATGATTAGGTAAACTCCTGGTTTGACCGCCATAGCTTGTAGTTATTATGCCTTTTTGAAGTACAATGTTACAAACTATCGTCTGTCAACATGGCAAGGAGATAGTGAGTGATATAATTACATTGAATCATTGAGCGTTGTTGTATTGATAAAATTAGATTGAAACAGTTACCATTTCTGTACGGGTATAATTGGATTTAAACAGTTATCATGTCTGCACATATATAATTAGATTGAAACAGTTACAATTCCTGTAATGATATAATTATATTGAAACAGTTATCATTCCTATACGGATATAAAAATATTGAAACAGTTATAATTTCTGTACGGATATAATTGGATTGAAACAGTTACCATTCTTGTAGTGATATAATTAGATTGAAACAATAAACACCTGAAATCTATTAAATTGTCAATGTTTTTCTTGCAGGCTACGGTATTCGGAAATACATGAAATTATAGCATCAGCTGGAAGATGCACAACACAGATTAAGAGCAGAATAGGTCAAACAAATACTGCATTTTCGAAAAAGAAAAGTGTCTCGTGCGGTAAGTAACAATCACTGAATGTAAGAAAGACAATGCTGAACTGTGATATAGAACTTGTATAGCGAATGATGCAACGCTTAATAAACAAACTAGGATGTAACAAAGGCTTTAAAGGGCAAGAGAATAGACTTCATTGCGTTGGATTTTATCCCATATGCCTCGGTCTCTTTCCTCAGGGAAACCTGCCGGAAGCATTCGCACAAAGTACGAATTCCGTACTCCATCGACGACCTCCATTTGTCTCCGAGAAAATTGCAGCCGTGAACGGAACCCACAAGCTTAGAAGCGCGAGGAAGGCGATGTAAGCGCAGAGACTCCCTGAACAAAGTAGGACAAACTTGGAAGCAACAGAGATGTGGTTCATGAGACGAATGTTGCGGATACCTTGGACTGCCAGAGTGAGCAAAAATAACTGCCGTAACGAGGCTAATGACATGAGAACATTACATACAACTCAAGGTGTATGCTAAGTAAGGTTGAAAAATTGACGTTTCGTTTGGAATGGCTATCCTCGCTTCAGAGGCCACAGATTGTGATAATTATATGGAAATGTTGCCCTGATAATGTGGGAGTGCGGTGGAATGAACAGGCTGATAGTCTGGCAGGGAATACACCTCTTGGTGATTGATTACCTATGGACAAAGGACAGGTTGTCATGCGCCTGTGAGGCCAAGTGGAGAAGGCGAGGGAACAGAATAAGAACCCGTGTGTGGAAAGAATGATATTGCCGGGGATCGGCAGGGGTTCTGTAAGAATCTCAAAACTGAGCGGGAAGACCAGGAGAACTTTCAATCAGATATCGATGGGAATGATTAGTAGTATGACTCTTTGCTGGCTGTTGAATGAGAGGAAGGAGCGCGTATGGGAAATTCCTGAGTGCAGTGATGTCGGTTCGTAGCTCAACTCAACTAAACTCAACCTGCAATTATAAGAGAGAGACGAATATAATTCTGTGGTTATGTGATGAGAAGAGAGGCATTGGAGAATATCGTGACGACTGGAAAGATCAGAAGAAAAGAGGCAGAGGCAGACCAAGAGAAATGATGCTGGATGGACTGAGACGGTGGCATTGAGGAATATCAACAGCACAGATGATCCAGAATATCAAGGATCCAGATCGCCGGAAAGACATGACCGCCAAAGTCATTTGCCAAGGCACGTGATGATGGCGTTTTGGCGAACGGTACTATACTAGTACTCCAAATATACCCACATTTGAAACACACTAAATCACGAAACAAATTATAGGCAATTCACAACAAACATCACAAATACAGACTTGTAAATTGGTATTCCAGGTTTGTGAATTAACAATTCTGTGGTTTTACTTCCGCTGCAGGCTTTTCTTTCGGCTGCCAAATTGGCCTTGTGTAAAGTAGCGTCGCCCCAATCGGGCATGCACAACGTAAATCGGCGCGGTGAAAGGACATAATGAGAAAGATTCTTTTCCGGAATGTTGTTTGCGGTGTGCACAGGAGACAATTTATTTCTTGTTTCTTATCTTTAACCCCTCATTTTTTTCAAATATAAAGATGGCAAATCTGAGGAATGTCGCAAGAAGTAGAGCACTGGAATATATTGGAAATACTTTGTAAAGAGTATGGCAAATAAAAACCACAATTTTACTTGGAGTTTAAGTTTTCATCAAGAGTTAAGAGTCAATATTTCCAACAGTTGGGTATATATTTAAGGGTCCAGGTTTGCAACATGTATGTACACATTTAAGACTCAAGGTTTGCAACATGTGTGAACAAATTTTGGAGTCAAGGTTTGCAAAATGTAGTGCACATTAAAGAATCAAGGTTTGAAACATGTTTGTACACATTAAAGAATAAAGATGTGCAACATGTGTGTACACATTTTGGAGTCAAGTTTTGCAACATGTGTGTACACATTTAGTGTCAAGGTTTGCAACATGTGAGTACAAATTTTAGAGTCTAGGTTTGTAACATGTGTGAACACATTTTGGAGTCAAGGTTTGCAACATGTGTGTACACATTTTAGTGGCAAGGTTTGCAACATGTTTGTACACATTTAGAGTCAAGGTTTGCAACATGTTTGTACACATTTTGGAGTCAAGTTTTGCAACATGTATGTACACATGTTAGTGTCAAGTTTTGCAACATGTATGAACACATTTTAGTCTCAATATTTGCAAAATGTTTGTACACATTTTAGTGTCATGTTTTGCAACATGATTGTACACATTTTGGTGTCAAGGTTTGCAACATGTGTGTACACATTTTAGTGTCAAGGTGTGCAACATGTATGTTCACATTAAGGAATCAAGGTTTGCAACATGTTTGTACACATTAAAGAATCAAGGTTTGCAACATGTTTGGACACATATTGGAGTCAAGGTTTGCAACATGTGTGTATACATTAAAGAATCAAGTCTTGCAACATGTGTGTACACATTTAGAGTCAATGTTTGCAACATGTTTGTATACATTAAAGAATCAAGTCGTGCAACATGTGTGTACACATTTAGAGTCAAGGTTTGCAACATGTTTGGACACATATTAGAGTCAAGGTGTGCAACATGTTTGTACACATTAAAGAATCAAATCTTGCAACATGTGCGTACACATTAAAGAATCAAGGTTTGCAACATGTTTGTACACATTAAAGAATCAGGTCTTGCAACATGTGCGTACACATTAAAGAATCAAGGTTTGCAACATGTTTGTACACATTAAAGAATCAAGACTTGCAACATGTGCGTACACATTAAAGAATCAAGGTTTGCAACATGTTTGTACACATTAAAGAATCAAGTCGTGCAACATGTGTGTACATGTTTAGAGTCAAGGTTTGCAACATGTTTGGACACATATTAGAGTCAAGGTTTGGAACATATGTGTACATATTTAGAGTCAAGGTTTGCAACATGTGTGTACACATTTAGAGTCAAGGTTTGCAACATGTTTATACACATTTAGAGTCAAGTTTTGCAACATGTGTGTACGCATTTAGAGTCAAGGTTTGCAACATGTGTTACACATTAAAGAATCACAGTTTGCAAACATGTGTGTACAATCAACCGTCTGACAACATTACAAATTGCTATCAAAGTATAACTGTGCTGTCGTCAATACTTCATCTAATGAACACAGAAACATTAATCACGGTCTTTATTTTCATCAGCCTTTTTACCGAAGCGTTAAAGTGCAGTTCTTTCATATATAAACTCTGCTACTACTTCAATAGTCCATGCTATGTAGCATTGGTGATCATGTCAGTTATCGACGCGGAGAGAACCGCTACCGATTCTCGCGTACGTCACGTTACGAGAGTATACGGGGTTACGGAGAAAGTCGTGTAACCCCTAGACCAGGGAGACTCCAGGCATATACCCCTCCATTATTGTTCTCTCCATACTTTCATTGCCATTTCAAATGACCAAAATATTTCACATTTCTCTGTTTTATCATCTTTAGTAGCCATCATCATCATCATCATCAAGTGCCGTGCCGGCTGGCGTAGGCGTTCATGGCTCTCCATAGATCTCGGTCTTTGGTTCTCTGGATCAACTCTGCTGCTGATATTCCTCCATGCCACCGTCTCAATCCATCCAGCATCACTTCTCTTGGTCTACCTCTGCCTCTCTTCCCCTCGATCTTTCCAGTTGTTACGATGTTCTCCAATGCCTCTCTTCTCATCACATGACCGAGGAAAGCTGTTTGTCTCTGTCTTATTGTTGTATATAATGTTCTAGTTTCATTAGCCTGTTTCAGGCAGTCATCGTTAGTTACTCTGGCAGTCCAAGGAATTCGCAACATTCGTCTCAGGAACCACATCTCTGTTGCTTCTAATTTCTTCTTAATTTGTTCATTTACATTCCAAGATTCACTGCCATACAGCAAAACTGGTTCTACATAGCATTTCAGCACTCTCTTTCTTACATTCAGTGACAGTGACTTATTGCATAAGATACTCTTCATTTTATGAAATGCGGCTTTTGCCTGCCCTATTCTGCTCCTAATCTCTGTTGTACATCTTCCATCTGATGTTATAAATGCCCCTAGGTATCTAAAATTATCAACTTGGTTAAGGATTTTCCCTTCTATTTCTATGTCACATTTTGGTGTCACCATTTTCTTTGATATTACCATTGTTACTGTTTTCTTGATATTCAAGTTGAGTCCTTTCCTTGCACTCTCTGTTACTACAACGTCTAATAATTGTTGTAGGTATGTTGAATTATCCGCCACCAATACTGTGTCATCTGCATAGCGTATATTATTTATATTATAACCTCCAACTAGTATTCCTGGCATCTCTTTGATCTCTCTCATTATTACTTCGCTATACAGGGAGAAAAGATCTGGTGACAAGACACACCCTTGTCGTACTCCTAGCTTTATCTGTTCGTAACTACCCTCTTTATTTCCCATTTTAATTGCTGCTACTTGGTTCCAGTAAATATTCTTTATTATTCTTAAATCTTTTCCATCAGTGTTGATATCTTCCAACATTTTAATCAGTTCATCATGTTTTACTTTATCAAATGCCTTAGTATAATCTATGAAGCACAAATATATGTCCCTCTGTTTCTCTATTGACCTTTCTATTAGTGTCCGCAATGTATAAATTGCATTGTTTGTGCCCTTTCCTTCCACAAATCCATACTGTTCTTCACTAATTTCCATTTTTATTTTCTTTTTGGTTCTTCTCATTATGATTCTGAGTAGAAGCTTAGTGATATGGTTTATAAGGTTAATTGTACGAAAATCTTCACAATCAATTGCTCCTGGTCTTTTTGGTATAGCTATAAATACAGATTTCAGCATATCACTGGGTAAATATCCACTGCTGTAAATATCATTCAACATTTTGGTTAATATATCTACTCCAAATTCTCCCAATACTTCTAATTCTTCTATTGTGATTTCATCTGGCCCAGCTGTTTTTCCTTTCTTCATACGTTTCATAGCGTCAGTGACTTCTTCTTTCAGAATAGGTGGACCTTCTAAGTTACTATCTTCTGTTAATTCTGCCCTTTCTCCTTCATATAATTCTCTTATATACTCATTCCACCTCTTCATTATAGCATCTTCCTCTAATATTATCTTTCCTGTTTTTGATTTCAAACACCCTGTATTTATTCTTATTTTTTTTCCTGTAAGCTCACTGATTTGTCTGTGCATATTTTTTGTATCTTTAATGGAATTTAATTCAATTTTTTTGCATTGCTCGTTTAACCAACTTTCTTTAGCCTTCCCACATTTATCTTTTATTTCTTTATTTATCTTAGCGTATTCTTGTTTGTCATTTTTATACTGTTTTCTTTTGTCCATCAGGTTTAAGATATCTTCATTCATCCATTTTTTCTTAGCTATTTTGCCTCTCTCTGGTAATACTTCTTTGCTAGTTTGATGAATGGAGTCCCTTAACATTTCCCATTGTTCATCTATACTCTGTATTTTAGTTATTGCATTGTACCTATTTTTCACAGTCACTCTGTATTGTTCTTGCATTTCGTTATCTATTTTTAGAACCTCTTTATTAAGTCTCATGTTCTTAACCATTTTTTCCCCTCTTTTTAATCTTACTTTTATTTGTCCACATAGTGGTACATGATCACTATTACAGTCAGCACCAGGCATTGTCTTTACATTAATTAAAGCATTTCTAAATCTTTTATTAATTAGTATGTAGTCAATTTGGTTGCGTATTTTCTTATCAGGGCTTATCCATGTGTACAGTCGTCTTTTATGGTGTTTAAACCATGTGTTTCCAATTATCATATCATTGATATTTGCCCATTCTATTAGCTTTTCCCCTCTTTCATTTCTTGTACCTAAACCATAATTCCCCACTACATCCTCCATTTTTCCCTTTCCTACTTTTGCATTAAAATCACCAAGTATTATTTTTATTTCTTGTGATCCAATTTGAGCCATCGCCATTTCTATTTCGTCGTAAAAGTGTTGTATTTCTTCATCACTACTGCTTGCTGTTGGTGCATATACTTGTATAATATTTATGTCTATTGGTTTGCCTTTGATTTTTACCATAATAACTCTATCTGAAATACACCAGTATCCATTAATTGACTTGGCTGTTTTTTCATCTAATATTATTCCTACCCCTTTCTCATGTGTCTCCCCTCCAGAATAAATTATTGTGTGATTGTCAGCTATAATTTTGCCCGATCCCTTCCATCTCATCTCACTAACGCCTAGTATATTCATTTTCATGCTATCCATCTCTCCTTAGAACATTGGTCAACTTTCCTAGCTCATTTAATGTCCTAACATTCCATGTTCCTACTCTAAATTTATTTATTTTAGTTAAGATTTTGCCATCAGTAGCTGGATGACGGTCTGGTGTCACCTGTGACTCATGACTGTCCCTACCGGACTAGGATGCCCTAAGACAGCCATTAACGTCCTTCACTAACTTTGATTTATGTTTTGCCATGAAGTCTTGGGAAGATAATGTGGTGGTTTCCCCTTGCCTTCCACATTCACATGGTGGTCTTTTTACCTCTGCTTTTGACAGCCATTTCCGACTGTAAGGACAAGTGAGTGCCCTGCTCTGCTCAGCTGCAGAGTTGTCCACTTATTCCGGTGGATACTCGGTCCCCAGAGCTGTGTTAGCCACACCGTGGTGTGTTTCCATCCTCTACCGCGGGGAGGTGCAGTTGGGATTTTCCCTTCATAAAGTTATGGTCTCTGACCAAAACTCTCCAGTACTTTTAGAGGACTTAGTCTTCGCATTAGTAGCCAACCTTCTTCAATATTCAGCTCTTGCCGTATACATGCAAACAATGGCAGCCTATTTGAAAACTATCTCCATTTGGAGTATACTGCTCCTTAAAATAAGGAAAAATAATATAGAAATTTTAAATAAACAAACTAGTAAAATAAAAATTATCCCAACAGTGGTCCGGTATATCTGGCTTAGAGAATTGATTGATTGATTGATTGATTGATTGATTGATTGATTTAGGAACCGATATCACAGCATTCGAGGCGTTCCCATAGGCGCTCCGTCCCCATCCTCAGCAGCCAGCGAAGAGTTCCAACACCAATAGTACCAGTAGCAATCTGATTATATATCCGCCTCGCATTTCCTATGAGCGTCGAGCGTCGGCCAGATCCCCTCGTCACTCCTCGCTGTCTCATTCTTGCCAGACCATGGTAATCCATTTGCTCCTCCGAGGTGTACACGTGCTCCCACAAGGCCGCAACCACGTCTGCCTTGTCATGTATCAATACTCCACCAAGTTTTGCAGAGTCAGCCAATCTGTCCGCCTGTTAATTCCCCACCACACCGGCATTCCCCGGAGAAAAGATCCAGGCGATGTTTGCCACCGTGACCTCCGAAGCGAAGCAAACCACTCTGCCCGAAGCTTGCCTGTCCTCACCTTTCTCAGCATTCTTTCTAAGTCAGAGTCGTGATTGTACCTGACTCAGAATGACTGCCGTAGAGAATTATAATTGTTAGGACGCAATCATTAGTATTAATATGTTATGTATAAATAATTATTGCACATTTTCAATGCGTTGTAATGCATATATTGTTTGTTATTGCATAAAAAACACGGACTGTCCCGGAATACCGAGTCCGGCACCGCATTTATATCTCACTCCAGAAAGGGCTGAGTGTTTAATTTATAGTAAACATACAGCATATATTGTTGTTGTTGCCATTGTTTAAGATTAGCCTCATAAATGCGAATAAAATAATGTACGACAACAGTGAGATATGAAGGACTTAATGTAAGACGGGCCTGATGGTCCAATTCTTAACCCAGTGAAAATAAAGTCCGTTCGTTCTTTCTAATATTTATAGATAGATATTTTATATCTTTTCCAGTTCAACCGGCCAGGTGTTCTGTAGACAAGACATTAAAACAGAAAATAACTCTCCGCGCCAGAATATGGTGGTCAATACGACATTCAACAATGGCGCCGGACTTGAAACCACAGGGGAAGACAACAGTAAGGAGACCAACGCTAACCCGCGAAATAAAATTTCAAAACAAGTCTAACGTAATCCGAATAATACTTCCGATGCAATTTTCCAAATTGGCCCGTGAAGAGACAAATTGGCACGTACTCAATATAAGCCACTAGCAATGTCAGGCAGTTGCCATGGTAACCGGTGAAGAAAATGATAAAGAGTAGATATAAAAAGAAACCAAACCTTTGAAGGCTTAAGGTCTACAAAAAAAGACATATGCTGGTGATAAATAATACATATTTTTATGTTGAAGCGGGGCAACAAGGATTAAACAATGACGTGACGTGAGGGGAAAGAGAAATCTGTGTATGGAAAATCTGCAGCTCTAAGGGATTTTGTGGCACATTAATTTTCGCATGCAGATGGGAGAAAAGCTGGCTTATGTATCTATGTAGAATTGCCAATGCGGGGATAATGAATGAGGGATTCAACGAGAGAAGAGACATTTTAGGGAAAGAATGGGAAAGGTAAAATAGGTAGATCAAGAAGAGATATAAACATAATGATACAGGTTTTAAAAAAAATAAGAAACTGAGAAATAATGATACATTTAGAATTTAGAGATATAGAAACACCGAAACAAAGAAATAGAAAGGGAAGAAAAACAAGGGGTAGGAAGTGAAAGAGGTAACAAAAAGAACAGAATTAGACAGACGGAAAGACAGACAGACAGACTAACGGACGGAGGGATCGACGGAGGGACAGACAGACAGACAGACAGACGCAGACAGACAGACAGACAGACAGACAGACAGACTAACGGACGGACGGATCGATGGAGGGACAGACAGACAGACAGACAGACAGACAGACAGACAGGCAGGCAGACAGACAGACAGACAGACAGACAGACAGAGAGACAGACAGACAGACAGACAGACAGACAGACAGACAGACAGACAGACAGACAGACAGACAGATAGATAGATAGATAGATAGATAGATAGATAGATAGATAGATTGATTGATTGATTGATTGATTGATTGATTGATTTAGGAACCGTCGAGCGTCGGCCAGATCCCCTCGCCTACTCCTCGCTGCCTCATTCTTGCCAGACCATGGTGATCCATTTGCTCCTCCGAGGTGTACACGTGCTCCCACAAGGCCGCAACCACGACTGCCTTGTCATGCATCAATACTCAACCAAGTTTTGCCGAACCAGCAAATCTGTCCGACTGCAAATTACCCAGCACACCGGCATGCCCGGCGAAAAGATACAGGTAATGCTTGCCACCGTGACCTCCGAAGCGAAACAAGCTAATCTGCACGAAGCCTGCCTGTCCTCACCCTCCTCAGCATGCTTTCTGAGTCAGTTACATCCACAATGTGTGTATGTATCCGTGTTCTCCATCCAGCGGAAAGCTGCACTGACCGCCTCAACCTCCATTCTTAAGCTAGATGTTGTGGTATCGTACGCCAGGCTCTCCTGCACCAAACGTCGACCATTAGCTTTTACTAAGAATCCCCAGGCACTTCTCCTACCTCTCAACACCGAACCATCTGTGTAGATAATCACATCACCCGGGCGAGCATTATCCTAAATTAGTTGCTGGATGTCCATTTCCGTGGCTCCTGCTGGCCACTCCCTGCACTCCCAGCTTAATGTGATTATAACTCTACACACGTCTAACTGCTCCGCTGGCACTCTGACCCACTCCTCTCCTCGCCTAATGTTCTCCAAGAGGCACACCTGTCTGATCGTATCCTCTGCCTGAGCCATCCATGATTTCTATCTTATCAGTCGCTGACCCTTAACTGCGTCCAGCGCCTCATGCAACGGATGATCTGTGTCTGCAGCTACTCTGAGGTATTCCTTAGCCTGCATCACCTTGAGCCTACTAGCAACAGTCGGCAGACCAAGGATGTAACGCATCACACCACTGGGGTGTCTCTGGTGCATCCCAGAATGACCCGCATAACTTCATTCTGTATGCGCTCTAATTTCACTAGCTGACTCTTTGAGACAGTGAGCAGTCCTAGTCCTTAATCAATCACTGAGAGGATCAAGTGCTGGTATAGTGTGAAAAGCATTCTCTGCTCCATTGCAGCCATAGTTTTAAGTGCATTGAGTAGCTTTTGAGATCTTGTCACAACCGTCTCCACATGGTCCTTGAAGGACAGACTCCTGTCAAATGTGATTCCCAGATACTTCAGTTTGTTCTCTCTGTTGACGCTTCTACAATCTATCGATGTGATATATGATATGATATGATATGATATGATATGTGTTTCCGGGGCCCATAAGGGAAGCAAAGAATAGCAACACTGTAGCACTGTAGCAACACACGCATGTCGTAAGAGGCTACTAAGGAGGCTTCATGGTTCCGTCGCCCTGCTACTCGAGTGAATGCGTGGCGTGACACTGTGAGCTATGAGTTTCGTGTGAAATGCTTCTGAATCTACCCGATGTTTTTTGGAACGTAACTGCATGTTCGGAGCGATGGCAGGTGGCTATGTCCCAGAGTTGACCGGTCTTTGCCTTATGCAGAAATGCGTGGCTGCTGGGCTTCTGGTTGACTGCC
Organism: Cepaea nemoralis; assembly: GCA_014155875.1. Classification (NCBI taxonomy): domain Eukaryota; kingdom Metazoa; phylum Mollusca; class Gastropoda; order Stylommatophora; family Helicidae; genus Cepaea; species Cepaea nemoralis. Next base: position 427,273 of record JACEFZ010021239.1, on the reverse strand, counting down.
ACTGCCATCAGTGATGAACTGTATTTCGTGGACTGTGTGGGTGAACATCTAGGAAACAACCAGATGGGAAAATGACTGCCGATTCCGTCAGAGATGAACTGGATGTTTCGTGGGGGACTATTGTGTTGACATTCTGGCGGTGGCATTATGCACAGTGTATCTGTGCGGGCTGTTTGTCGAGACTCCTCTGTCTTTTCCACTTTTCACATTGGGCAGTGGGAGGCATTTTGTGTGATATTCACTGGCACAGGAACGGTGCATAATGGAGACGACCCGTTTCTCTGAAGTTGGAACCGCAACTAACTAACTAACATGATATGATATGATATGATATGATATGATATGATATGATATGATATGATATGATATGATATGACATGACAGACAGACAGACAGACAGACAGACAGACAGACAGACAGACGGACGGACGGACGGACGAACGGACGGACGGACGGATAGTGGTAATCAAATGTCTTGTTATAATGGTGGTAATCAAATGTCTTGTTATAATGGTGGTAATCAAATGTCTTGTTATAATGGTGGTAATCAAATGTCTTATAATGGTAGTCAAATGTCGTATCATAATGGTAATCACATGTCCTATCATAATGATAGTTAGTTAGTTAGTTAGTCGACAGATCATCCTTGTTGCACATCGAACCATTCAGTCCATAAGTGCTCGGATCCCCTCCTCAGCAAATCCCGCAGTGTGTAGCGGCTAACGACCCCAGTTCTGTGTTGGTTTATCAATCTTCTTTGGCTTCCTGCGTAGTGTTCTTGTTTGGCCACCCCTCTTTTAATTTGCTGCTCCCGCAGTCTGGCCATTGTTGTAGATTCACAGTCATCACTTGGTTCTCGCAAAAGTCTCACTTCTCGTAGAGCATTCAGAATGTCAGCCTGGTCCATGGCGCGTCCGCCCTCCACAGTAGCCTCACCTGCGAGCTTGTCAGCCCGCTCATTTCCTTGTACTCCCGCATGACCTGGCACGAAGATGAAACTAATCTTTGCCAGCCGAGACCGCTTCAGAGGCAACAACCATTCTCTTCGGATCGACCCCTCCTCTATCCTCTTGATCATGTTCATTGAGTCGCTAAGGAAACAAGCCCTAGTGAATGTCTGTGTCTCGAGCCATGTTATTGCTTTACTTACTGCCATGACTTCCATGGTCAGGCTACTTGTGGTTTCAGTGAAAGCACCAGAGTCCTCCTTCACAATTCTCCCTCCGGCCCGAGCTGTAAAGGCCCATGAGCTTCTCACATGTCGGACGACCAACCCATCTCACCGTCTAGCGAATTCTCGAAAATCAACGCTTGTACTTCAGCCTCCACAGCAGCCGGATTTTCTTGTCTGCATTTCCTATCTAGTTGGATGCAAACTGAAAAGGATGTGCAGAAGTCTGTTGGCACTTGCACCCACTCCTCGCCAGGTTCTAAGTCCTCAAGTGAACACACCTGTTGAAGAATGTCGTCGGCTTGATCCATCCACGACCGTCCTCTTTTTAACCTGCTGCCCTTCACCTTCCTAATTTCACTATGCAGTGGATGTTGTGTGTTTGCGTTAATTCTTAGGTAGGCGCGTGCCCTGCAAACTTGTATTCTCTCTTCAATGGTTGGAAAATCAAGAAGGTAGCGCATCGCCCTGCATGCTGTATCTCTTGTACATCCAAGAATAATGCGCATAACTTCATTCTGTATCCTTTCCATCCTTTCTATCTGCTTATGGCTGAGAGTCAGGATTGCCATTGCATACTCCAAAACAGACATGACCAGCCCCTCGTACAGAAGACATAGATGGCGCTGCTCACAGTTTGCTGCCGCCATCACCCGCATCGCTGCCAAACCCCGCTTGGCCTTTGTTATCACCTGGTCTATGTGCACATTATAAGCAAGGCTTCGATCAAACCGTATCCCCAGGTAATTCATTGCCTGCGTTCTTCCCACCGTCTCTGAACACAGCATTACAGTTGGTGTTGGATTGTTGACAATATGATTATTCAACGAGAACCAAGTCACTGTTGCGTTTGTTGGGTTGACCATTGCCCCAGCTTCATCACACCAAGTACTTATGCGATTGAGTTCGGTTTGTAGTTCCACAGCAACCTCCTCTCTGTCCTTACCCTGACGATACACTAAAACATCATCGGCATACGACAATGTCCTGCCAGGTCCAGTGATCTGCTCACTGGTGATTCTCACTGTGTAGGCGTTGAACAGTACCGGAGATAATGGTGATCCCTGTGGTAGGCCAGGATATATTGTTGTTGGTTCTGAAGTCCAACTGCCACATCTAAAAACTAATTTCCGTTGGTAGAGGGCTGCAGCGATCCAACTAAGGAGGAATGGACTTACGTTTAGTTCAAGAAGCTGAAACATTAAAAAATCCAGTGGTACTCTGTTATATGCGTCCTCAAGATCAATCGCTGCAGCAACGGTTTCAGTGCCTGAGTGGAAACCTTCATAGACATCATGGGCAAAGACTGCTGCATTGGTCCAGGTTTCTCTTTTTGGACGGTACCCACCCAGGGTAGGTGGGAAAACACCTTGCCTCTCTAGTTGGCTTGATATTTTCCTGGCAATTACCTTCTCCAGCAGCTTGCCTATTGTGTTCTGCATGGTTATAATTCGATATCCCTGAATTTTTTTGTGGTCTTTGTCAGGCTTCGGCAAGGGAATCAGATAGCTGTGTAACCATTCCTCCTTGATGCTTGCACTCCCTATACTGTTGTTGTACATGTCTGCTAGTTTCTCTAGCTCATTGTCGGTACACCTATTTATGTCGTTGTATCTTATGCCATCAGGACCTGGAGCACTGTTTTTTGATCGTCGAAGCACAGCCTTGATTTCTTTCACTGTCACTTTGTCTTCCTCCGAAGTGTTCTGGGCCTTGCATCTGTCTGAGGTGACCTCCTTGGCCAGATTTCGGCCTCCCATGTCTGTCTGGTTGCCCTGCTCAAGGTGGCGTTCAAAGAGGGCTTTGCCCTTGTCCTCGTCAGTCCTCTGCCAGGTGAGGTCAGCACCTTGGAAGTCTGAAATGCTCTTATTCTTGACTACACCACTCATGCTTTTATGTAGTCGCCAGAACAATTTCAGTGACTTGTCTGTGCTTACTCTTTGACACACCTCTGCCCATTTTTCGCTTTTAACCACCTTGACCAGTATTTTGAAATAGCTATCATAATGATAATTAAATGTCATGTCATAATAGTAATCAAATGTCTTGTCATAATGGTAATCAAATGTCATATCATAATGGTAATAAAATGTCGTGTCATAATGATAATCAAATGTCTTGTCATATTGGTAGTAAAATGTTTTGTCAACATGGTGGTAATCAAATGTCAGATCATAATGTTAATCAAATGTCTTGTCATAATGGTAATCAAATTTCTTATCAAAATTTTAGTAATCAAATGTTTTGTCATAACGTTAATCAAATGTCTTGTCATAATAATGATTAAATGTCTTGTCGTAGTGGTAATCAAATGTCATGTCATAATGGTAATCAAACGCCCTGTCATAATGGTAGTCAAATGTTTTGTCAGCAGGTCCGCATGGTCGAATGGATAAGAACGCCTGTTCTTAAACTTCCGGTGTGCTAATGCCGAGGTAAACGGTTTCAACTCCTACACCAGGCAGCTGGACTAAAATGTTGACCTGTCGTTCTTGAATATGGAACGTATAAATTACAAGTACCTCTGAAGTCGGAGTGGGCTCGCCAGATGGTGAAGTGCACTGTTAATAGTGAAAGCTAATCCATACGCGCCGGTCTCCCTGGCCTATGAGTTAACGACTTTCTCCGTAATCTCGTATATCCAAGGTTAACGCATTTGCCCGATACTTAGTGGGTATGTGAGCCGGTCGCTCAGACAGCAATGGCAAACTACTGAGAGTAATCTTGCCAAGAAATCAACAACAGCGATAAAATGCTGGTGTTTACAGCGATGTCCTGTAAATAGGATATGCGAAAAAAAAAAAAAAATCCACACACACAATTCAGTCTACCACTTCCATAAATATTGTGAATGGACTACGCTTGAGTTCAAAGCGGGCGAGCGCAACAAAATGTCTTGTCATAATGATAATCACATGTATGTCAACATTCATTCATTCATTCATTCAATCATTCATTCATTCATTCATTCATTCAGTAGCATGTCCTTTGCAGAACCTCGCTCCCATAACAACCTTCCGGAAAACCTCTCGATCGTAAGCAATATGTCCCAAGTCCGATTCACTCATCTGGAGATCATCCGCCACATCCTGCACCCATCTTCTCTTTGGGTTTGTCAACATGGTGGTAATAAAATATCTTGTCAACATGGGGGTAATCAGATGTCGAATTACCGTGATGATAATCAAATGTCTTATCTGCATGATGATAAACAAATGTGGAATCACCATGATGGTAATTAAATGTCTTGTATTTATAATGGTAATCAAATGTCTGATCAACATGATGATAATCAATGTCTTGCCAACATGGTGGTAATCAAATGTCTTATCAATATGGTGGTAATCAAATGTCTGGTCATGATGTCATTCAAATATCTTGTCATTATGGTAACTGACACGTCTTGTCAACATGATGTTAATCAAATGTCTTGTCAACGTGTGTGTATGTGTGTGTGTTTGTGTGTGTGTGGTGTGTGTGTGTTTGTGTGCGCGGGTATGTGTGCATGTGCGCGTGTGCATGCGTGTGAATGTGTCTATGATATATATTTTAAATAATCAAATAAGTACATTACAAGACTATTCCTAAACTAAGAAAACCTAATCACCATTGTATGCATGAACATCAACGGTCGATGAAAAACGGGTTCGTCAACTTGTTATAAAAGTGTTGTATGCAAGCGCATCAAACGTCGCCGAGAAATGGGGTTCATCAACGCTTTATATAACTGCTATATGCATGCACATCAACGATCGTCAAGAAAAGGGGTTCATCAATTTGTTATATAACTGTTGTATACATAAACAACAAGGGCCATTCAGACAGAAGTTCATCAATTTATTATACAATTGGTATCAGTATCTTCCACGACTGTACGATAACCAATGACACGAAACAATAACAATATTGTCTTTGTCGTGTCGTGTTGTGATTGGTCTGTTATTAGTACCGTGATGTACATTGTTCACACATTTACACACATTCATCCACATGGATCCTCATCATCATCCAGTGCCTTGCTGGCTGACGTTGGCGATCATGGCTCTCCACAAACTACCATCTCCGACTGCATGGATCAATTCGTGTGTTGACTTCCTTCCATGCCACGACACATGACTGTCAAGAATCTTCTCACGCTGTCTTCCTCCATCTCTCTTTCCGCAAATCTGCCCGGTTGTCACATGTTCCAGGTTTTGTCTTCTATATTAACACATTTAATCAAACTGATATTTTTCTTATGGTCTTGTCGTAGTCTTCTGCCTGCCTGCCTGCCTGCCTGCCTGCCTGTCTCTCTGTCTGTCTGTCTGTCTGTCTGTCTGTCTGTCTGTCGGTCGGTCTGTCTGCCTGTATGTCTCTCTATCTCGCATACTCTCTGTCTGTCTGCCTGTCTGCCTGTCTGCCTGTCTGTCTGTCTGTCTGTCTGTCTGTCTGTCTGTCTGTCTGTCTGTCTGTCTGTCTGTCTGTCTGTCTGTCTGCTTGTCTCTCTTCTTCTCTGTCTCTGTCTTTCACATTTTTTTTAACGCTTCCACTTTCATCTGGCTGAACCACATGATCTGTCTGCCTGTTTGTCCTCACGCCCGTGTGTGTGTCTCTCTCTCTCTCTCTCTCTCTCTCTCTCTCTCTCTCTCTCTCTCTCTCTCTCTCTCTCTCTCCTCTCTATTTGCATCTTTCACCACTACTCCCCTTTTCCCATCCGTTCTCTATTCGGTACCGGCTCGGGAGGGAAGTCTCTACACCAACATCATACGTCAGGCCTCAGACGTCTTGAGCATCACAATATTAGACTTAAGTGTCACAACTCACAGTCTATAGGATCAGTAACCACAACCACCACCACCACCACCACCACCACCACTACCAACAACACCAATCACTTAACCCCTGTAAGTGCATAGGTACCCTTGTCAGGGCCTCATTATTCAGTCAACCTTTTGTTACTCGCCCCAACACACACAATTACCACGTGATATGATCGCAACACAAGGCGATCACCTGGAAACTGTCAGACAAACAACCGTTTAAGCAATTGTCTTCTTAACTCTGAGTGTGAGTTTGTCTAGGAATGTGTGGACAAGCATCAGCTTTGATACACCGATAATTATATAATTGGACATTATAACCAAGGGCATCGGAATGAACTTTACAATAAACTGGCCTATATTGATCACGAGCCAGTTTGTTGCTCGTGAAGCCAAACCAGAAGGCAATTTGTGAAACTGCAGCCAACGTGCTATGAGTTCCGTTTATTGAAGACTTAAAAGTGGCATTTAACAACATTCTGTGCTATTTGGCAACACATTATATCGGTCATATTCCAACATTAATGAAAACATAAACATTCACACCACAAGTATAGTCCTATGTAAAGATTCATATCCACCGGTATAGTTTTATTAACAGCAATTGCAGCAGTAAAACATGGCAAAATTGCTTAGTTTAACCTGTATTTGCTGTAAAATCTGGTTTATACCCAAGATTTTATGAAGTTCTAAGGATTTGTTGCTTTGTTAAAAACTCGTATCGCTTTCTGACCCTAATAATTGTCATGCAATATTTTTCTGCTTCACGCAGTTTTCGTGTTATTCTTTCTTTAAAAAACCGAACATTAAAATTCTGTCTAACCCAATCAATTTTCATGAAATTCTTTCTATCCCAAGGATTTTTCATGCAAATCTTTCTACACGACGCAATTGTCGTGTAATTCTTTCTGTTCCAAAACAGTGCTGTATAGATCCTTCTATGCCAGCATATTTTTATAAAATTCTTTCTGTCCTAAGTATTTGTCATGCAATTCTTTCAAAACAAAGCAACGTCTATGTACCTTTTTCTAAGCCAAATAATTGTCATGCAATTCTTTCTAATCAGAGCAATTGTAATGTAATTCTTCCCACCTAACCAATTGAATTGTGATGTAATTATGTCTGTGTCAAATAATTGTTATGCTACTCTCTTTACCCATAGCGTTTGGTATATAGTTATTTCAAAATCAAATTATTGTCAGATAACATTTCTTTTTCAGTCACTTGTCACATAACTGTTTCTCTTTCAACAATTGTCATGTAATTATTTCTACTGAAACAATTATGTAACACAATGTTTCTAATCACAACTGCAACAAAATGTTTCATTGTTATAATTACAACTTTAAGAAAATGTTTCATCGTTCTTAATACAATTATAACAACATGTTTCATAAATACAACTTAACAAAATGTTTCATATTTCTAATTACATCTATATTAAAAAACTAGATTTTCTTCGATTAAAAAAAAATTCCATGAGAACAAACTGCTGCACGCTACGTGAGGAGCTTCAAGAAAACGGAATGTGCCAGTTGGGAAACCAGAAATTTATTTTTCATTCTCTGAACAAACGTAAAAAAAAAAAAAAAAGAAGCAAGCAAGCAATAGACGATGTTTGAGACTCATGGTGAAAATTCAGCCACACATCATGATTTATTGAAGACCGCAAGAGTTAGTTACAACTAGGACCGACTAATTGTAAAGTCTTAGTTCTAGGCAGGTGTACGAGTGAAGAACGCCCTAAGTTTCAGTAACTTAGCATCACATGTTGAGCTGCTGGCACTCTATGAATGATGTGATGGACACCAGATGTTGAGCTGTAGGCACTCTATGAATGATGTGATGGACACCACATGTTGAACTGCAGGCACTCGGTGATTGATGTGATGGACACCTCACCTACCATTTTTACGTCCAAAGACATTATCTGGTCCCCATTTTAGGCCGGACTGACCTGACTTGATACACGGCAGGCCAATAATTGTAGACCGATCGGCATTCTATGTTTGATGTGAAAAATATCACCTGGCCACTTTTCCTCCCCGCAACAATTTTAGCAACGCGTGTTAGCCTCGGTGAGCCCCCGAGTCAAGGTGAATGAAACAATATATCCCCATTACCAAGGGAATTTGATTATATGACCACTATATCGAAAGAAAGCGACCCACCCACTGCGCAATCTTGACTGTATAACTAACTGTAAGAACAAGCAAAGGTCCTTTTTATACGCTTCAATGCGCATTTGACATATGGTCATAAACCGAAATTTGTTTAGACCAATCAGCGCTCGTTGTGTAATATGGTCAGTTTACGTCAGCCGTCGGGACTTCCCAATGAATTTCTTGGTATCCTTTCTGTGCTAAGTCGATCTGGGGCCCTAAGTCAATCATTAAAACAAATGTGAATATGCCCATAAAACTACGACAGGACAAAACGGCGAAACATTGCAAATGACAACGTTCCCAGCATCAGACTCACAGAGTGGAAATTTGCTTAATTGGGACAACAGAATATACGATCTGATTTCTGAAGTTGAAATCCACTTCAATTATTCTGAAGCTGTATGAACCAGCACATAGGTAATGATTGGCTATTTGACTAGAAGATGCACTGAACAACATAACCATTGAAATCTATAGTTACCGACCGGGATTCGAACTTGTCACCTCTAAATGACAACATCGCCTCGCTGAAGGAACAAGTATCTGTATTCCGATGCATGACGAACTAGACAATGAACGAGGTATTTTTCATGTTTAGATTTAAATGAACACACTACAATAACTGTAAACATGAGAACAAACCGCGCGATTGTTCATGTTTTCCCAATTTGTGACACTTTGAAAATAAAGTTTGCTCGTTCATTCTATACATGCACCACACTGGCATTATATATATTTATATAATGGCAATGTCTCATCACTCATCATCATCCAGTGCCTTGTCGGCTGGCGTGGGCAATCCTGCCTCTCAAAAAATTACGACTTCCTACGACATGGATCAATTCGTGTGTTGACTCTCTTACGTGCATGACACAAGATTACCAATAATCGTCTCGCGCTGTCTTCGTCTATCCCTCTTTCCACACATCTTTCCGGTTGTCACACAATGTTCCAGTATTTGTCTTCTCATAATGTGGCCAAAAATAATGACTGCCTCTTTCTGATAGTTAGTGATAAGTTGTCTTTGCGACTCAGCTTCCCTTAAAACGTCCTGATTTCTCATTTTGGCTTTCTAATTAATTTTCAACATTCGTCTATAAAATCACATCCCCACGGCTTCCGGGGATGTTTTTCCTCCTGTTGTCTTATCCACTAGAACCGGACATTAGGATGACCGCTTACTGAAGCTTTTGAAATAACCCATCAATGTCGGTACGGATGTTTGGAGAAGAGCAGCAGTTACACTGCAACCGCTTGGCTGGGACAGAGGGCGTGATTGTAATAACATTCTATGAATACGAGGATTACATAAATGGACACACATAGTATTGCTTGGCACTCACAGAAGGGAGAAGAAGGAAATAGAGATTAGAAGACTCACAAGACAACATAAAATTTGAAAGGTATAATAGTTACCAACCGGGATCGAACCTGTCGCCTCCAAATGACGACGGCGCCTCGCTGCAGGAACATGTGTACTTCGACGCACGACCAACTAGACACTAAGTAAAGAAAATGACCGCAACTATTTTGTTTTTCCGCGTTTCCATACTGTTTCAGGATATTGCGGTCAACACCAGCATCTTTCAGCTGTATGTTGGTTCCTAGGCTAGATTACGCTCATCAGCACGCCACGACTTTCTGAGCGACCGGCTCCATACTCTCATAAGTCACTGGCGCGACTTGAACCACTTCTAATTCTCGTGCGCTCACGTCAATCCACGAGAGTATTCGGGGTTAACGGAGAAAGCTGCAAACACTCGGCCAGGGAGCCGGCGACCGCAACTATGATTCTCTTAATTAGCAATCTGTGTTGTGGTTTTGTGTGTGGGCTTGGAGTATGGGGAAGAAATCGGTGAGAATCTAATCCAGACATTCTATATGGTAAGGCGGGGAAATCCTCCCACAATCCGCCAGCAGACTACGACAGGATTATGATTGGTCAAGTCTCTTGCTTCTACTAATGATGTTATCTCCCTGTACTAATTGAGTCATCTTCAATATTGATATCTGTGTATACAATTATACTGTCGTCCGACTGGTACAGGAATAGGCAACTAATCATAGTTTGATTGGACGGCAGATGGATCAATGGATTGATGCAATCAAGGATGGATCGATTTATAAATGGAACGAACGAACGAATGAATGAACGAACGAAGTTTATTTGTAAAGGGTTCAGAACTGGGCACGCTGGGCCCTTCCGACATTCTTCTCTTCTAATGTGTCTGCTCTCATACATTATTTTATGTATACATCACTTAGAAACCTAATCTTAGACAACAACAACAACAGAAACAATATGTGCATTATAAACGCATTATGCGTATATGAGTTATAAGCAGATAGACAGACAACCGGACTAACGAGAAGATTAATGAATACACGAAATGTCACATCGATGAATGGACAAACTTATGAAAAGTAAACATATTCACATGCATGTTAAGTCATTTTGAAGCAAACATACAGACACACATACAAGCAGACATACTTATTAAATATATTCCAAAGAAATAATGCAGAGCCGCACATCATCATCATCATCATCATCATCATTATCATCACCATCATCATCATCATCATCATCATCATCATCATCATCATCATCATCATCATCATCACCATCATCATCATCATCATCATCATCATCATCATCATCATCATCCAGTGCCTCGCCGGCTGGCGTGGGCGATTATGCCGCTCCACAAATTGCCATCTCCGACGTCATGGATCAATTCGTATATTGACTCTCTTCCATGCCATGCAACAAAGGCTGTCAAGAAGCTTCTCACGCTGTCTTCTTCTATCTCTATTTTCGCAAATCTTGTTCGCAAATCTTTCCATGGTGCAGTTTTTGTCTTCTCATAATGCGACCAAAATACCATAATTGCTTCTTTCTGATGTTTGTCTTTGCGACTCAGCTTCCTTTAAAACGTCCAGATTGATCATTTTGGCTGTCCAATTAATTTTAAGCATTCTTCAATAAAACCACACCTCCAAGGAATTCCAATGATTTTTTTCGCCACTAGACTAATTGTCCAGGTTTCGCAGCCATATGTTATGAACACATAAAGTTGGGAGTAAGACAGGGATGTGTTTTGACACCAGATCTCTTCTCCCTTTAGAGCGAAGTAATAATGAGAGAGATTAAAGTAAAGCCAGGAATAATATTTGGAGGTTATAATGTAAATAATATACGCTATGCAGATGACACAGTATTGATAGCGGATAATGCAACATATCTACAACAATTGTTGGACATTGTAGTAACAGAGAGTGCAAAGAAAGGACTCCCTGAATATCAAGAAAACAGTAACAATGATGGTATCAAAGAAACAGGTGACACCCAAATGTGAAATAGAGATAGAAGGGACAATTCTTTACCAAGTGGATAGTTTTAAATATCTATGGACATTTATAACATCAAATGGAAGATGGACAACAGAGATCAAGAGCAGAATAGGGCAAGCAAAGGCTGCATTTCCAAAAAAAAACAAAATGAAGAATATCTTATGCAATAAGTCGCTATCATTGAATGTATTACAGAGAGTGCTGAGGTGCTACATAGAACCTGTTTTGCTGTATGGCAGCGAATCTTGGAATGTAAATGAACAAATTAGGAAGAGATTGGAAGCAACAGAGATGTGGTTACTTAGACGAATGTTGCGATTTCCTTGGACGGCCAAAGTAACTAACAACGATTGCCTTAAAGGGGCTGGCGAAACTAGAACATTATATACAACAATAAGTAAGAGACAAACAGCTTTTTTTGGTCATGTGTTGAGAAGAGAGGCGCTGGAGAACATCGTGACAACTGGAAATATCGAGGGGAAGAGAGGCAGAGGCAGACCACGAGAAATTATGCTGGATGGATTGCGACGGTGGCATGGAGGAAGAGGAATATCAGCGGCAGAGTTGATCCAGAAAACCAAAGACAAAGATCTGTGGAGAGTCATGAACGCCTACACCAGTCGGCACTGCACTTGATGATGATCATGTTAAAATTGGTTCTATGTAACATGCTAGAACTATTGTTCGAACTTACAAGGACAATGACTTATGCACAAAACGTTCATTTGATATAATACAGGTTTTGCATGTTCTATTCTTTCTGTATTTCAGAGACGCATCTTCCATCTGATGTTATCCATGTACCTAGATATCTGAATTTCTGCACATGCCTCAAAATAACATCCATTACTTTAATTGTACATTTATTCACAATCTGTTTCTTTGATATCACCATGACTTCTGTCTTATTTTCTTCCGCCGGTTTGTGTATGGTTGACTCGACTAACCTTTTTCTAAGGAGACAGACCCTGCAAGGCAGCAGGGGGGAGAGGTTATATATGGCGACTCTTACCCGCCGATGGACATGTCATAGAGGTTTGAGGTATTTTATAGAGATAACTGCATCATCAACTAACTCTCCTCATCTCAATGACCCCCGCCTGTGTTGGTTCGCGGGTGCTTATTCAACATAATCACAGCTAAACCCTAGACAAAATATCTCGAGGCCACTCCACCAGTCGCCTCCCGGTAGAGATCGGTGACTCGTCTAGTGGTAGGACAGGCTCCTAGCCCAGCACATATAAACAATAAATAAATTGTGTGCCGTCTCCACATTGTAGGTACCCAGTTTAGGCTGGCTGTGCGGACCCAGGTCAATTTTTAGTATCCATCCTAATGTGGACCCGAACAAATGACGATCAGGCCAGTAGACGAGCGTCTAACTACGCTATTATCACGCATCCCACGGCCATGTACTCGCACTAAAATAATGTCTCATTAACGCTGTTAGCATATCCCATATTTTGTTGTTGTTGTTGCCCGATGTGAACTCAAGCGTAGTCCATACACATTTTATTACGTCTAGTACACCGGACTGATTTGTGCGTGTGAATTAGCTTTCCCTGTTACCAATGTCCCTCGCAATTAGGTGAACCTACTCTGACTTCTGAGGTACTTGTAATATACGTCCCTAAGTCAAGGACGAGAGGTCAACATATTAGTTCAGCTGACCTGTATAGGGTTGAACCCGCTACCTCGGCACATGTTTATTATATATGGCCTTAAAATGTCACATACCAAAAGCAAGCCCCCGCTACAGAACTTACAACAATTGTTGCTAATTACTACAACTAATGCTCCCAGGAATTCCAGTTCTTGTTAACGCAGTCCCTCCCAACGGGTAATTATATCCTTCTCTACATCATTTCACAGAAGTAATCTACAGTTCTTCTTCTTAGGTTACCCCTGGGCGAGGAGTTGGTAAAAATAGAGATAGATGTTCACTTATGTATATTGTGTAGTGTATCCTTTAATGTCTATTTCTTTCTCGGGAGTTACTGAACTATGTGTGTCTCGGAGACAATGTTAATAAGTTTGTTTATCCCCATACGACTATGTCAGATGGCTCCCGTTAGTTTTGTACTGCATCCGAATGTGTCCAGTATAAATTCTTCTTCTTATAGTCCATGCCGTGTGGCGTTGGTGATCATGTCTGTCCACACCCTTGTGTCTCGTGTCCTGCCAATCTTCTTATAATCCATGCCGCGTGAAGTTGGTGATGATTTCTGTCCACAGCCTGGTGTACTACCAATCATTTCAGAAACCGATGTTCTTCCTTGCCATGAAGTCCATCAGCCCTGTATTTTCTCTATTGGAGTCCCCTTGCCTCTCCTCCACCTTGTCACAATGTACACCAGCTTTATCCTTCTCATGACATGCCCAAAGAATGTGGACTGTCTTCTTCTGATGTGATTAACCAGTTCTCTTTGTGAGTTATATTCTTATAAGATATCTTTATTATCTTTTCCATCTGTCCACATAACACCACATCTCAGCAGCTTTCCAGAAAATTTATCAATTCTCTGGTAATTGTACATGATTCGCTTCCTGTACATTAGGATTGGCTCTGTATGGCTTTTAAGAACTCCTTTTTTTATCACCTGGATTGGCACAGATACATTTGCAGGAAATATCCTTCAACTTGTGAAATGTTTCTTTTGCCTGGGATATTCAATATTTAACGTCCTCTATACATCATTTATTAACTCAAGTATTCTTTATTGTGAATACTGAGCAAGATGGCTACTGTAGAAGCAAACACTCCTTCGCGTGAAATGCGTGTAATATTCACTGGCACGGAAACGGAGTATTAATGGGTGACCATTTGCCGTGATGTTGGAAACAACACTAACGTCTACGTCAATTTGTGGGTGTACGATGTCGATGAGGGTTTTATATCTCTGCACACCTTTTCGCTAACCTGCTTGGAGTCGTTCCTCTAGTGTGGGTATTATGAGATTGTCATGAAGTTTAATTTTTTTTTTTTTTTCTCGCGTTTCCATCCTGTTTCAGGATATTGCGGTCAACACCAGCATCTTTCAGCTGTATGTTGATTCCAAGGCTAGATTACGCTCATCAGCACGCCACGACTTTCTGAGCGACCGGCTCCATACTCTCATAAGTCACTTTTGCGATTCGAACCACTGCTAATTCTCGTCGCATCACGTGACGATAGTATTCGGGGTTAGCGGAGAAAGCTGCTAACTCCTCGGCCACGGAGCCGGCTCATGAAGTTTAATGTTGCCCTAAATGTAACTTGTTTCTTCTTGATTCCTTCAATCAGCTCTATTTTCACTCTTAACATTTTCAACGGAAGCATTCACGCATGTTCACTTCTCTTTTCCCATAAGTGTTCCTGTAATACGATTATTGGTCTGCTATAACTAATCAGCTAGGCAAGGATACAAACAACAGAGTACCGCTATCGTAAAACTTAACCAAGTTTACTACAAAGTGTTATGACACCTCGAGAAAGAAGTTGAAACACTAAAGAAGATTACATGGTGCCTTTACACCTCCGGGTAGAAGACCAGAGACTAAATCACGATTATAAAGTAACTCTATGTAAAAAGGATCCCAACTTGACTGGTAAATGGAGCTAATTATGTGTGTAGTGTTTATTCAATCGTGCGATGTTGACCTATTAACTTAATAGCATGTGAATTGCGGACTGTAGTCGGCACGAAAGACCTGGAAGGTAACAACTTCCGGGTTGTCTGCTTCTGTCCAGGCAGTGTCTTGCGTGGTGTGTACCAGGATTAAAGTTTCATACAGATCACCTAGGAATTAATCATGAAGGTGTGTCCCGTACAATAGCTGCAGGAAATGTGTGGTCGCGTTTCTTCTGGGTGTTGTATAGGTTGTTTTGTGAAATGAAATGACTGCTTGTTCATCTTGTAGGAGTCTTGTAGACTTATATGAAATGTGTGACTGTCTTTCTCTATATGCGTGGTATTGACTGTTTGCAAATATGTAGTTGAATGTTTTCTAGTGTGTGGTATGACTGATAATGGAAATATGTGGTTGTCCTTCTATACGGGGTATGATGGAGGTAGGAAATGTGTGGTTACCTGTCTGCTATATGTGGACAAACTAATGTTTGAAATGTGTGGTTGTCCATCTTCAATCAATGTGTGGTATGACTGATATTGGAAATGTGTGGTTGTCTTTATTCGATGTGTGGTATGATTGATATAAGAAATATGTGGTTTCTATCTTCAATGTGTGGTATTATTGATATAAGAAATGTGTGGTTGTTTATCGTCAATGTGTGGTATGATTGATATACGAAATGCGTGGTTGTCTATCTTCAATGTGTGGTATGCTTGATATAAGATATGTGTGGTTGGCTATCATCAATGTGTGGTACTGATTGATATAAGAAATGTGTGGTTGGCTATCTTCAATGTGTGGTACGACTGATGTAAGAAATGTGTGGTTGTCTATCTTCAATGTGTGGTATGATTGATATAAGAAATGTGTGGGTGTCCTTCTATGTGTGGTAAGAAAGATGCAGAAAATATGTGATTGTCTTTATGTATGTGGTATGACTCGTATAGAAAATGTGTGGTTGTCTCTCTATGTGTGGTATGACTGGTATAGGAAAAGTGTGGTTGTCTTTTTGTGTGTATTATGTATAATAAATGTCTGGTTGTCTGTCTTCTATGTGTGGCTTGAAAGATAAAGGAAATGTCTGGTTGTCTTTGTGTGTGTTGCATGAGCTCCTGCGGCGAAGGAGTTAACGGACGCAGTTCGTAAGCCCACATACCCGTGTTCTAAACACAGCAGCGGGCGATTTGGCTGCAGACCACCCTGCGTTGGTGTTATTTACAAAATGGTGAAATCATGGTGCAGGCGAAACACGATGACGACGTAAGGACAATTTAAAGATGATAGCCCCACTTTTGACATGTACCAAATTTCAAATGAACACCTTAAATGTTTTTATTTTTTGATGAATATATTCTGAAAAAGTAAAGAACAAATTTATATTATTTATTTTTCGATGTAGTCACTACTGCTTTTAATGCAAGTTCTTCCTGCGCCGACAAATGCTTGGATTCCTGTAGAAACAAAGTCTCATGGTCGCGTGTGTAACCACTCATGCACGACCTGCTGTACCTCTTCATCGGACTAAAAAGTATTTCCTCCCAGTGACTCTGTGAGTTCTCTAAATAGGTGGAAATCACTTGGGGCTAGTTCTCGACAAGCATCAATGCGTACTTTGTTTCAATTCTGGAGTAAGCTGCCGTGACACCCATCTTGCAGACACTTTGTGGTACTGTAGCTCATCATGATGATGTGATGTGCTGAAAAGTGAACGGTCCTATCAAAGAAGTCACCGCGTTTTGAAATTTCCTGCTCCACATATACACTTGCTGGAGTGACATGGCATGATCACCATACCAGACCTTCATTCACCGATTGAATTTCTATCGGTTTTACCCCTTCACTGATCTTTAAAAAAAAAAAAAAAAAAAACGGATAAAATAGCGTTGCTCGTCTTTGATGCATGTTAAAAGTGGGCGCCCATCTTTAAACAGTCCTTATGACATTACCACTTTCGTCTGTACCGTGACGTTACATGCTTAACACCCTTGACATCCCTAACAACAATATTGGACAGATTACAAGACGATGGCATAGTTATTGTAATTTATATCACACCATTTAAGGTTTTATTTGAAGCTCCGGAGTATAATTGGTATGATAAGTAGCAGTTAGTGGCTTGTCTTTATTGGCCGTCTTGACAACACCACCGTGATTTGTCTCTTGGTGATATACTACTCAATTGTTACGTTAGGTAACCGGCCTGGGAGATCATGCTTCTCCACATCTTATGATCTCCAACAGCCTGTAACAATTCGTGTGTTTACTTCCCTTCTGTGCCAGTGACTCACTACCATCATGACTTTTCTCTTGATGTCTTCTTCTATCTCACCTTCGGCAAATATGTCCAGTTGTCACAACATGTTACCGTTTTGTGTCATCTCATAAAGTGGCCGTAACTGAACACTGTCTCTTCTGATGTTTGTGATAAGCATGAAACACGCACGCGCGCACGCACACACACACACTACTCTTCGCTGGCTGTTGAACGAGGGGACTAAGCACGTATGGGAATGTCCTGAGTGCAGTGATGTCGGTTCTTGACTCAACTCAACTCAACTCAACACTCACACACACTACAAGAACAAACGTAACAATAAAACTGGCACTTACTGTCTGTAGCACCTCGCGGTGTACGATTCGGGGTGGGGGACGGGGCTGGAATGGGTCTTGAGCCTCAGGAATTGAGGCCGCGTGGCTAGTGCAGTTGCCGCGAATTGTGGAGGTTAGGGTTTTCTTTTTTCCACGATAGAAAAATAAATCTACACTTTACCGAGAATTCGAACACGGGTCGCCCCAATGAGAACCCGGTATCCTAGCAACTATCCAGCCTCTACTACAATAAGATAAAATAACTAAATGCAACGAAATCATAATAAGAGGATTTAATCTTTACACCCAAAGCAGCACTGTACAGCTAAACAAGGACACAACAATCTCGAAACAAATAATATCCAGTATATGCCACCAAATTAACTTTAAGAAAAGGGGGAAAAATCAGGAAACCCCAGAGATGAACTACTGGCGCGAATTTAAAATTGTCTGCCGTAATAGCCAAAATATTTCTGATCTTCGTCGGGCCTCCCAGTGGATTTTTCGCTGTCAGAAACTAGATCACTCTTCATGGTGTGTCGCCATCAATACAGCTTTTATCGCAACACGGACGCCATAGTGTCAACACCCGGAGATTATTACATGTTGCGTCATCTGGTTCGGGGCGAGAACAGTGGTGAACGTTGTGTTTGACGGTGGTGACGTCAGTGGAGAATGGCGATTGGTGTTTTATGGTGACGTCAATGTTGAATGGTGATTGATGTTTGATGTTGACGCCGGTAGTGAATGGTGATTGATATTTGATACTGGTGATGTCAATGTTGAATGGCGATTGGTGTTTAATTTTGACGCCAGTGGTGAATGATGGCTGGTGTTTGATGGTGACACCAGATGAGAATGGTTGCTGGTGTTTGATGGTGACACCCGTAGAGAATGGTGACTGGTGTTGAATGTTGACGCAGTAGAGAATGGTGACTGGTGTTTGTTGGTGACACCAGTAGAGAATGGTGATCACTATTTCACGATGACGACGCTGAATGGAGAAACATGTGCAGGTGATGAAAGTCCTTGAATAATTAAACTTATATCTGACGTCAGCATGGAAGAAAAAATAAGAGCGCTCGTTCTTAAACTTCCGGTGCGCTGATGTCGAGGTTGCGAGTTCGACCCCTAAACAAGTCAGTTGAACTAACATGTTGACTACACGTCTTTGACTGTCAGACGCAAATTACAAGAACCTCAGAAGTCGGAGTGGGTTCACCTGATGGCGAGGGAAACTGGTAACAGAGAAAGCTAATCCAGAAGCAAAATTCAGTCCCGTGCAGTAGGAGTAGTACCATGTGTAGGGACTACGCTTGAGTTCAAAGCGAGCGAGGGGTAAAAACTAATCATAAATTAGAGCCGATGACGAATGTCAGTGAATGGTGACAGTTATTCCACAACAAAATTAGAATGGTGAAAGTTATGTTACGAAGACATCGGCAAATGGTCATTGGTGTTTGACAACGACGCTCACGAATGATGCAATTTATACTGATGCGCTGTGGTGAATGTTGTATTTTATACAATGGTGAATTTTGTGAATGGTAAAATATCTATAAATAATTGAATGATGTGAATGATGACTTTTTTTCTGACGTCAAATATTCGGAATGGTTAAATTTGAAATTCTAAATCGTTAAATCTAAAACGATGATGAAAATCAGTTAATTGTTACATTAGGACAGATGACTTGGGACGGAGATTTGTAAAATAATTTTGACGAAAGTGATGAATTGTTAAACTGCTGCAGACCAAAGCTGTGAATCGTTAAACTTGAACCAGTGACAAAAGCGGTGAATCGTTAAACTTGTAGCGATGACGAAAGCTTAAATGTCTTTATACATTCAGTATTTTTCTCAGGAATCTCATTTTTATTGTTATACCAATAACGAAAGCGGTGAATTGTTAAGCTTGTAACCTTTACGAACTCAGAGAATTAGTTAAACTTGTACCCATGACGAATTGTTAAGCAGTCGTAATGTTTATTTGTAGGCTTAGAACGGAAAGTTCCAGACTAGTTACATCGCTAACCAGAAGGAGAGATATAAAATGAATAAACCAGCAGCGTGAACTGACAGATGCGAACATCCAGAAAGATAAACAAATCTATTTCTTATTGTGTGCACATTAACTGGTTACCTCATGCATAATGATTTAGCATCCTACGTTAGCTGAACATGGCACCACTGTCACATGTCTCTGCCATGAACTTTCAATTTCTTTGTTATTCCCCCTCGCTGATAATGAATTGTCTCCCGTAGATTTCTTTGTGGGCACAAGATGTGAATTTACATGTCAGAAATCGCCTTGGGAAATTGGTAATTCCATGTATGCAAGTCCAGAAATGTGTGTCTTCCTTCCTTAATTTAAATTCGTCTTTTATTGTAAAACATAATCGTTATTAAGCCTGCCTTAGCAGCTGTTTAGCTGGCATCTTTGTACCGGTTTAGTTTTCGACTTAAAACGGTAAATTAATTGACATGAAGCGGAATGTTTAATACTGATGGTCTCATTTGTGTTAATCTTTCGTCAGGTCCCTGTCCGTCGGTCTTTCTATGTAACGGCCTTCTCTTTCTACCTTCACTATTATATAGTATATATCTCATCTCATCTCATCTCATCTGGTCCCTCTTGTACCTTGCGGTGTTGAGGTGATTTATAAACAGCAGAAAAGAGCCTGTTTATGGGTGGGCTTTATATATCGTGATTCCCATGGACTTTGTTATTTCCTCTGTCTATCGTTTACGTGGTCGGCCTCTTCTTCTGGTTTCTTTTGGTATGTACATCGTTGCCTGTTGAGGTATATTGTTAGTTGGTAGCATTGTTATATGGCCAAACCATTTAACTTGGTGTTTTCTGATGAATTCTAGAGCTGCTATAATACCCCACTTTATTTCTTATTTCTTCATTTCTGATTTTCTCTCTTTTTGAAAAAATTGAGTATTTTTCTCGGGAATCTCATTTCCGTTATTGTAATTTCTCTTTACTCTTTTCCTGCAATTGTCCGGGTTAAGAATTGGTAGCATGGAGTTGGTATGACTATTATGTTGTAGAGTGCTTGTTTTGTAAAAACTATCTATTGATACGTATTTGTTCTTTAGTATTGGTGCCATTTGTCCAATCAGTTGGTTTAGTGCTTGATCGTCCGCAAATAGGAGTTCTTTAATGGTGTATTCGCCTTTGGTTCTTTCTCTGTGTTCTGTTCGGCACGCGGTGTTGTTACGGTCTCTATTTGGCTGGTGTCTTTACATATGCTGTCTATATAGGTTACTAGCTGACCCTGCCCGGCTTCGCCCAGTCACTGGTGGGGAGCATCTCATTTAATTCATATAAGTAGTCATATAAGTTCTCGTTCCCGTTACCGTCTGTCTGTCTGTCTGTCTGTCTGTCTGTCTGTCTGTCTGTCTGTCTGACCCGGCCCGGCATTGCCCAGCTCCTGGTGTGGAGCATCTCATTTAATTCATATAAGTAGTCATATAAGTTCCCGTTCCCGACTATCTGTCTGTCTGTCTGTCTGTCTGTCTGTCTATCTGTCTGCCTGACCCGGCCGGCATTTGCCCAGTCCCTGGTGGGGAGCATCTCATTTAATTCATATAAGTAGTCATATAAGTTCTCATTAAATTCATACAACAAAAAAAGTAACTTAAAAGAATGTCCTTCCACACACCATCCATTATTTTTAATGAAAACTCTTTCTAATCACCTGCATGACTACAGTAACTTCTTAAGCAAATAAAGATGAGTTACAATGTTATGCATTGTGCATTATTTTTATGAAAACTTTGAAAATGCCTTACAGATTGTATCATTATTTATTATAACTCATATGCCGGTACATAACTATGGACACAGAGTTTATAAATCTTTGAAAACGATGCCACAATATGACTATAAGTTATACAGAAAAGTTATGCCCCTTGAAATAACTTTTACGGAGTTAGGTCCCCTGAAATATATGAAATTATAATGAAAAATGAAAAATGAAATAATACTGAGTAAGCAGGCGATTTCACACTAACAAAATATCACAGTTGGCAGCTCTGGAATGAAAGGAAGGCGTGTAGAAAATTTCATCTCAATCGGATGGGCCGTTCGCGAACACATAAAGGACATACATAGATACATACAGACGATCCTTATTTATATATAAGATGAACATGATGGGGGTAGGACACAACCTTGTCGTACTCCCGATCTTATGGTGAAGATTTATGAGTGTCCGCCGTTTGTTCTTACCGTACATTCATTATTATTGTATAAACTTCTACAGCATTTTGTTAGAAGTGCACTTACTCCATATCGAATAAGAATTTCCCACACCTTATTTCTATCTGTTCTATCGAATGCCTTTTCTTGGTCAACAAAGGCTAAGTAGAATATTTCATTAAATTCAACTTGATTTTTCTATAAGTTGTCTAAGAGCAAAGATCGTATATGTACATCCTAAGATAGATAGATTAGTAGGGTAGATAGATTTATTATGTAGGTAGATTTCCTAATATCCCAGTTGTGTTTCACTTGGCTGGGGTTCTATTGTACGCCATAGTCTTTTCTCTAGAATGTTGCAGAATATTTTCTCAGTATGACTCAAAAGGGAAATAAATGCCTTTGCATTGTGTGCAGTCTCTTTTACTGCCTTTGTATTTCAAAATTGGGATAATTAATGACGCTTACCACAGTCTCGTGGTTTCTGTTGTTCTACCCAAACATAGGTTAAACATTCTATGTACCCATACTGCTCCTACTTCTCTTGCTGCTGTAATTAGTTCATTTTAGTATTTCGTCTTGTTCCGTGATTCATTCAATGGGGATAATCTTATTACGTCTCTAATTTCTTACTTTCAGTATGTCCGGTTCTAGTTTTTCGATGGCATCTGTGTCCGTTACCATGTGGGTCAGTCCGAATATGCTTCTCATTATATCTTCGAAGCTGGTAAATCACAAATTGTCAATACATGTTGAGGATTGATTGCAAATCACTTTTTATATCGGTATATAAAAAGGTTCCACTGTTTTCGATTGATTCAAATTAAAACTATTCAATGGAATAAATTTAACACGCACGCGTGCGCGTAACACATACACACACACACACACACACACACACACACACACACACACACAGAGACATACACACACACACTCGTAATTCTCAGAGAGACTTATTTGTAGATAAAATTGATAGGAGAAATGAGGACTATTGGAGTAGGATAGGGATGGAGAGATAGTGGTAAAACCTTCTCCACGCAGCAAGAACGATAAGAACCTTCCGATAGTCAGAAGTAATCCCCCTCGCCGAATGTTTCGGCCCCTTTATCTTCTTTACACTCTCAAGAGACTGGCCCACGTGCGTCAGGACTCCCATGCGTTTTTCTCCTGTTGTAAATTCGCGTACCCACCACCCAGATGTTTCGGTTATCGCACTGAACGTCTCTAAGGTGGGCATGCAAAATCAGATAGATAGGCAAGATGGTAGGTAAGTAAATGTCGAAAGAACGCACGAATTTTATTTTCACAGGGTCACAAATCTACAATGTTGGGATTGATTGCAACGTACTTTTTATACCGGTATATGAAAATGTTCCACTGTTTTCGATTGATACAAATTAAGACATATGCACAAGGAGGTAGACTGATTTGCAGTTTCTCAGGCAAAAGAAGGCTAGGCATTGCGACTGGTAGAAAGCTAGGCTGATAGATTAGTGGGTAGATAGATTAATATGTAGGTAGGTAGATAAGCAATCAGATAGGTAAGTAGGTAGATAGGTACTGAAACTGCCTTTCAAGTAAGTAAGAAGTAGGTAAGTAAGTAGTTAGGTATATACACAGTTAAATTAATAAGTAAGTCACAACTGGCTATAGAAAAATAACTAACTATTATAACAACTTGAAACCAGTTTAGTTTTATACATAAATTTCTCAAAATAATGTCCATCAACATTGATGCACTTATCCCATCGTTTTATCAGTCCTCCCAAAACGGCTGCATAGAACTGCGTGCTCGGTTTTCTAAACCACGTTTTCACTTCACATCCAACTTCGGCGTCGCTCGATAAATTTCTCCCGCCAAGGTAGGGTTTCAGTGGACTTAGCCCCTAACGATATTCCATAAAGCGGTGCATAGCTGGGTAGAAAAAAGTTACGAGGGCGAGTCAATAAGTAAGTCACACAGTTCTGTGGGATTGCAGGTAAATGACAACATAGCACGCAGATCTATGCAGCCGGTTTGGGAGGACTGATAAAACGATGTGATAAGTGCATCAATGTTGGTGGAAATTATGTTTAGAAATGAAGGGACAATGTGTGTATAAAAACAAGCTGGTTTCAAGTTGTTATCATAGTTAGTTATTTTTCTACAGCTATTTTTTTTTTTAAATGTTGCATATCCCTTGCAGGACGTTGCAGTAAATACCAGCATTTTTTCAGCTGCTGTTGATGTACTAGGCTAATGTTACGTTCAGTAGTTTGCCATTGATTTCTGAACCACCGGCTCCCGTACCAACACCTTATAACACAACGCGACACGGTCTGCAGCACAAATCGGTCGGCTGCGTTTCGAACTCCTGGTAAGCGGCTCACGAACCTGTGTTCGCAAGCCTTTGGCCACAGAGACGGGCTAGTGTTAATACTCCCACACAAAAATGTGTGCTGGTTAAACATACAAGTCAAACATGCAACCACTTCGTACAAACCATACAACATAGCATTACTACAACAAACAACTGTTGACATTACGCATATATGAATCATCAAAAATCACAATTCACATAAAACGATCTCACAAAATGCCGTAAAAGGTTCAAAATCTTGTGCAACATGGATAGATAAATCAATGAAACACAGCCATTTTGTGACTTACTTAGTTACTTACCCTCGTAAGGTAGGAAAGCAGACAGACAGACAGACAGAAAGATAAGCACATCATACAGAATCTTACGAACACAATTTTAAACAGCTAATGGTCATTTATTCGAAACAAAAACACCACGTACAATAAGATAAGGATTTGGTTTCGTCGCCAGGAATATGACATGTATTACATTGCCAGGACATTCCTCTTAAGAAATATACGGTAATTGAATTTAGTCACTTTTATCTGGTAGCTCTCGCTTTGTTCACGTTTACCCGAGAATCGATGTTAGAAATGCAATGGCATTCAGTTAAATTTACTTGCCAATTAGAAATATAGCTGCAGTTAGCCATAGTTGGCGTTATAAAAACACATAATTAGCGTTATAACATCATCAACATGTGCCTTGTCATCTATCGAAAGGTGTTCATGTCTTTTCACAGATCCCGGTCCTTGGTCCTCTGGATCAACTCTGATGATGATTTTTATCCATGCCACTATCTCAGTCTATCCAGTATCATTTCTCTTGGTCTGCCCCTGCCTATTTTTCCATGTATTTTTCCAGTTGTCATGATGTTGTCCAATCTCTCTCTTCTCATAATATGACCAAGGAATGCTGTGTGTTTTTATTTATTGATGCATATCATATTCTAGTTTCATTAGCCTCTTCCATGCAACCGTTGTTAGTTACTCTGGTATTCCAAGGTATTCGCAACATTCGTCGCAGCAACCACATCTCTCTTCCTTCTAAACTGTTCCTAATTTGTTCATCAACATTCCATGATTCGCTATATAACAACACATCGACAATTCTGGATACTGTTTTAGTTATTACTGCCAGCAATTGGCATGGTTTCTTGCACTCTTATTAGATAGCACATTATTTCCGTTTGACTTTATACATGTATAGCTCCCCATAAATGGTGTTACTTTGACTTCAAGCCTGTGTGTTTCCCCATAAACGATGTTACTTTGAATCATTACATGTATAGTGCCACATAAACGGTGTTACTTTGAATTAATACATTGATAGTGCTCCATAAACGTTGTTACTTTGAATTAATACATTGATAGTGCTCCATAAACGGGGTTACTTTGACTTCATACATGTATAGTTCCAGTTACAATGTGTTGCTTTGACTTCGCAAACGAATATTTCTCATTATACTATGTTACGTTGACTTCATACACTTATAGTTTCCATTATACAGTGTTACTTTCGCCTCATACATGAATAGTTCTCATTACATTGGCATCATACATGTATAGTTCCCATTACACTGTGTTACTTTGACTTCATACATATATAATTCAACATACTCTACGTTACATTTACTTCATACATTTATAATTCCCCATACACTACGTGGGTTTGACTTAATACATTTATAGTTCCCAATATACTACGTTACTCTGAACCATACATGTATAGTTCTCTCTGTGCCTACGGCAACTCTTCTCTCCAACCAAAATCGAAGCTACAAACTATCAAGACACCAAGAAATTGAAAATGCCATTTTTTTTAACATGACGTGACAACATTTTTAATCATCATCCTTAGTTTTAACCAGAATTTCCCATGTTTTATCTTCGTCATTAAGCCAACTTTTGCTATTAATTAAAATGATCGGTTGGGAATGTATTCTAGACATGCCTGACCGACTGTATTTTTTTCTTTGGCAGTTGATGTCATGTTGGGATCGCTTTCCAGGGAAGAGATGAACAGGTCGGAGAAGAACGGTAACACAGTGGCTTGCCTGATGGCCCGGTTAACATGTGTTCCAATCCACCTCGAGTGTTTTAATAGCTTAATTAATCCGGGCAGCCAAGTCGATTCAGTGTAAAACTGGTACCAATAAATATACTGGGAAGATAAGGCGGTCGGTGAGACATTGACAACACCATACATATAATAGTCGACGTATGTGGTCGCGGGTACAGAACACAGCTTCACAATCCTGACATGCAAGGTTCGAAGTTAGCCCAGGCGAGTTGAAAGCAGAACAGTCTGCGTTGATTTTCACAATGGTGTGGACGTAGTCTGTTCAGAAATCAATCGCACACTTCGCATATTGCTTGTTCTTTGCAGCAGGTTGTGATCAACCCCAATACCATGTAGGTTTACTAGGAAAATTACATTCAGTAGTTTGCTATTTATTTCTGAACAAGAAGGTAACGTTGTAGTCCAGTTGACCGGTGTAGGAATTGATCCTCTACTCTTTCGCCAGCACGGCGGAAGTTTAAAACTGCCTAAATATTACAGACATATAGTAAATGTAGGAATTGATCCTCTACTCTTTCGCCAGCACGGCGGAAGTTTAAAACTGCCTAAATATTACAGACAGATAGTACATTTAGGAACTGAATGTGTCGTCCTGTAAAGGGAATCAGCTATAGTCTGTCCGGAAATGAATGCCGTCATTCACGATCAATTATTTTGAAAACTGTCTGTTGCATCGTTATGAAATTTTTCTTGCCGTCTTATATTTACCCCCTGCCACTGAATATGTCTTTGATAGGTCCCAAAACAACTTAAATCATCGAAAGCGGCGACATTTCTTTGATGTTTTGGTGAAAAACTAGTGATTTCTCGCCAACAAACTTGTTTTACAATAATGAATGCCCCGCCAATTCAGATGACGACACAAGGCGTGTCCGGATTCGTATGGGAGTGTGTGCAATAAAAGGGTCGACTGCATTGCACCGGGTTTGTATCCCATATGGCTCAGTCTCTTTCCGCAGCGTGGAAAGCGTCGCACAAGCACGAACTCCGTAGCTCCAGCGACGACCATCGGGAGTCTCCAAAAATGCACTCGTGAAATGTAGGACGCGGCCCGGAATCGAACATACAACCTTCGGAGCCCGAGTCAGACGGCTTGACCACTTCACCACGGAGACTCCCGAGAGGGGTGCAATGTGTAATATTAGTAAAGACAGAGAATTTACAGAGGCATGGGGTAAATAATGTGTAAATTGACAGGAAAGTAGATGGAATATATTTCTTACCTTATTTTTCACTTCCTTCTTGTTTCTTCAGCTGCTGGTTAATAATTGTACACAAGCATTCATGTTACTAGGATGCATTTAGCTTTTTATATTGAGTTCGTGAAAGCTTCAAAATCGCTGTGCGTTAATGTGCGTATGGAGTGACCAGAAATATGGGGCAGTCATTTTATAAACAAATGAAAATGTAAATTAATTAAAGAAAATAAAAGTACGCCGTCAAGATTACTTAAGCATATTATGACGAGAAGTAAACTGGAAAACGTTGTGACAACTGGTAAAACTGATTAGAAAAGAGCAGAAACAAACAAAGAGATAAATACCCAAGTGTTTCAGCCATATTGCAAAATCTGGACAAGAACGCGGTCGGTATCCAAGACCCCGATGATCGTGTGAGATATTTTGAGCGAAACTTACAAAGAATATATTCAATTATATGCATGCGAATCATGGACAATAAGCAAACGCGCTGAGAAACATCTCATGGCAGTGGAAATGTGGTTCCTGAGGTCATTCAAACCGTATCTACACCCGACATGCATCGCTGTGCAGACATTGTTTTCGCCCTAGTCAGCTCATCGACTACCTTCTTTAGATGCACTGTATTGTCCAAAGGGAAATGCTTCAGTAGTTATATACCCAGTCTAAGGGTCCATGGAACAGCTACAGAGGACTGGCATGCTCACAAGAATGGCGCTGGGCTCCACGGGGTAGACATTTCAGCAGCAACAACAACAGCAATAATAAACAAAATCACTACAATAGTCTTGCTACATGTTTCTGTGTTTCCATGTTTTCTGTCAATACGCGCTTTGGTCGTAGATGTAACTGGTGTTCCATGCTGTTTATTTTAATCGTTTCTTGCTGCTTTTGTAAAGTTACAACTATAAATGTGTAGTTGTATTCCTGTCTTGGTACTTTTGTAAAGTTACAACCATAAATGTTGTTTAATTTCTATCCTGTTTCTTTTTTATCCTCTTTTTTTTTTTTTGTTGTTGTTGTAAAGTTACAACTATAAATGTGTACTTCTATTCCTGCCTTGTTTATTTTGTAAATTTACAACCATAAATGGTGATTTATTCCTATCCTGTTTCTTTTGTAAAGTCACAACTGTAAATGTGTAGTTCTATTCCAGTTTTGTTACTGGTGAAGAGGTTATAAGTGCAATTCGTAATCCCTCATACTGCCTTCGAAACATAGCTGCAGGCGATTTGGAAGCAGGCCGTCTTGCGTTGGTTTCCATACAATGGTATGAGTGTCAGTTGTCCAGAAAGCAGTGACAAACTACTGGACGTAAGCTTGCCAAGAGATCACAAACAACTAAAAAATGCTGGGGTTGACTGCAGGTCCTGTAATGAATATGCAACTAACTTGTTACTTTTGAAAAGTTGCAAACATAAATGCTTAATTTTATTTATGTCTTCTTACTTTTGTAATGTTACAAGCATCAATGATTAGGTTTATTTCTGTCTGGTTATTCTTGTCAATCTACAACAAAAAATGTGCATTTTTCTCCTTATGTGTTACTTTTGTAAGGTGCGACCATCAATGTTTAGTTTTATTCATGTATTGTTACTTTAGTGGTCACTGCGATAAATGTTTAATTCTGTTCTCTCTTGTTACTTCCAGTACTTACAACAAAACTATGTTTGATTTCAGCCCTCTCTCGCTGCCTTTACTGTTTAATTATAGTCTGTTTTTGTTCGATTTAGTGTTTACAATGATATATGTTTAGTTTTAACCCTTTCCTGTTACTTTAAGTGATTACAGCGATACTCATGTATTGTTACCTTGAGTAGCTATTACGTTATATATTTAATATTACTTCTTAACTTTGAATGGTTACAACCGCAGATGTTTAGTGTTAGTCCTTTCTTATAGCTTTGAATGGTTACAAATGCAGATGTTTAGTGTTAATTCTTTCTTATAACATTAAATGGCTACAACAATATATGTTTAGTTGCAGTCCTTTCTTATAATGTTTAATGGTTAAAACCATAACTGTTTAGTGTTAGCCTAACTTATAATGTATAACGGTAACAAGAATAAATGTTTAGTGCTACTCGTGACTTATAATGTTTAATGATTACAACAATAGATGTTTACTTTTCATCCTTTCTTACAATTTCTAATGGTTGCTACGTTGACTATCATTTCTTGCATGTTGTTTTCATTCCTCCATGTCATTTAGAACATTTAGGATGCCACACTAGACAACAGAACAACTAAAGCAAGGATCACACAATATTGAATTCGAGTTCTCCAAATTACTCCAACAACATCACACCAGAACTAGGTGTACATTGACCTTGAACCCGACAAGATCTATGTTAGGAAATGTGCAGCCATTTTTATCACAACCTCATGCATGAGCTTAAATGCTGAAAGTTTTCAAAGTTTATAAAATATACAGAATTTAACCGAGCGTACATTTTAAGATTCCCACTAAACAAAACCTGACAAATTACTGGATTATGAAACACACATCTACGTCTGATCCAGTATAACAATCTGGCCATTGCAGCTTAAGTGAAACTGCAGAATTTCTAATGCAGGAATAACAGAAAGATGACTTCGGCTAGGGCCACTTCAGCTTTCAGGAAGGAATGTGAACTGGGCAGGTCTGAAGATGTCATTCATTTGTGAATACGAATGACCCAGGATTGTCCTTGGGCAGGCGGCAGTAATTTACATATTGCACATTTATGTGAATATAATATGATCGCCGATCGCTGATCATTGATCGGGTATGCCACGAGAAGAGGAAAGGTGGAGTTTGTCGTCACAACGGAACATTTGGTGGGGTGGAGAAACAGGGGAGACCACGGAGAAGATGCTAGAGAGATGATATTATTGCACAGAGGGAGATCAGTAACAGAAATCTTGGACAACTGACGGGGCAGAAGGCTATGGACAGATATGTTCACCAAAGCCACAGGGCGAAGACGATGCATTGAAAGTATTACTGATTTTAACTACATGAGATAAAAGTGTGCAATAAGTCACTGTCCTTGAAAGTTAGAATGTTGCATGTTACATAGAACCAATTTTACCATACGGCTGAGAGTCAGGACAATCAGTAAACAGGCAAAAAAATCCCTGGAAGCCTTGGAGAAATGGTTTTCTAGAATAATGCTGACAATCAATTGGACAACCAAAAAGAGCAATCGTGACGTTTTAAGGGAGTTTTGCATATCCTTTACAGGACGTCGCAGTCAAAACCATAATTTTTATTTTTTGGTGCTGTTGCCATCTCTTGGCAAGTTTACTTTCAGTAGTTTGCCCTTACTTTCTGAGTCGCAAAGACAACTTATCACAAACATGAGAAAGAGGCAGTCATCGTTTGTGGCCACGTTATGAGATTAACAACTGGAATATGTTGTGACAACCAGAAATGTTTGCGGAGAGAGCGATGGAGGAAGACAGCGTGAGAAGATCGACAACCTTGTGTCATGGCATGGAAGGAAATCAACACACAAATTGATCCATGACCTCGGCGATCGTAATTTGTGGAGAGGCGTGATAGCCCACGCCAAAAGGCAAGGCACTGGATGGTGGATGATGATGATGAGATACAATCTACAGCTTCTGTGTTCATGCATACACGACAAAGGAAATAATGGCAGGGTAATTTCTTCGCTGATGTCCTATACTGACATGCCGTTTTATTTTCATCATTGAAATAGGCAGGTGAGATTAGATCTTGATTGTTGTAGATATACAGCGAACGTTACAACATGATTGGATTGACGTATGTGTAAATATGCACGGTTATTGGACAGAGATAAATGCAAATGAAGACTTTAATATAGGCAAGTGTGGCTATTGTTTGATTGGTTAAATTTAAAATCTGTTTTGTGGTTTGAAGGGAAGATTACGATTTTTCGTGCCTTGATTGGACATTAAGAAGAAATGGATAAATAGGCTTCGTTTGTCTGCCTCGTCGTTATGCTTATGTGGGCAAAGAAAACAAAGCGACTGAACATATTCTGCAAAATTGTCCACTGTTCACAGAGATAAGAAAGATAGGCTGGCCCACTAGATCAACATAACACTGCAAACTGTATCGAAATAAAGGGGAACTCCAAACAGGCGGTTGAATTCATACTTATAACTCGTTGATGGTGTAATCATCACAATTAGCCATCGGAAGGAGAAGAAGAAGATGATGATGATGAGGAAGAAGAAGAAGAAGAAGAAGAAGAAGAAGAAGAAGAAGAAGAAGAAGAAGAAGAAGAAGAAGAAGAAGAAGAAGAAGCAGCAGCAGCAGCAGCAGCAGGAGAAGAAGAAGGGGGCATAAGAAGAGGATGATTAAGTGATGGAGAAGGATGAATAAGGACGGGTTACCTGAAAGCCAAAGAAGACACGTTAATAATGGACAAGCATTACGATTTCACATACATGCACAGAGTTTGCGAAACACTTTTACTACCAAACTGATTACGGAAATTAGACGCAATCTGTGAAGATATTTTGACCACGTTATCCGGAGAGCCGGGTCTGTGGCGTTAGGGTTACGAGCGCAATTCATAATCACGCATACCGCGTTCGAAACACAGCTGCGAGAGATTGGGAAGCAATCCATCTGGCGTTTTTCCTTACAATGGTATGAGTGCGGGTCGTTCAGAAAGCTATGGCAAACTACTGAACGTAAACTTTTCCAGGAACCATAGACATAAAAAAATACAGGAGTTGACTGTTACAATGTAATATACAAGTAAATGGGA
>JACEFZ010021239.1:382500-390000 GCA_014155875.1 Cepaea nemoralis | reverse complement strand
GATCTAGGGTTAATTTGCTATTTACCACTGATCCTAGATATATAAAATGGTCTACCATCTCTAGTTCGGCATCGTGAATAAAGATTGATGGTACCCCATGTGCACCTTGTGACATAATCTGTGTCTTCTTTTTGCTAATTGTTACATCAAATTCTGAACAAGCATTGGAGAATGCAGATAGTAGACATTGTAATTCTTCCTCAGAGTGGGTCGTAACTGCAGCATCATCTGCAAAAATCAGGTTATCTTCCCAAGTCTACGAAGACTGAGCATGGAATAAATCGTCACACAACCTGATCTTTGCAGACAACGCCGTTCGACTGATAATTGAGGCAGAAATAAATCTTTAAATATTGAGCACAACCCACTACTGGCAACGCTGATCGCACTCTGGTATGAACCTAAGGCCTCCACGTCAATGTGGAAGCATTAGACTCGAGATAATAATATGGCTAGTGATTGTGGTACTAAAGTCGAATGGTCATAAGTTGCAAAGGTCGTAAGTCGACGACTAGCTGTATATATATATATATATATATATATATATATATATATATATATATATATATATATATATATATATATATATATATATATATATATATATATATATATATATATATGGTATACCTGGTTATTGGTTTTACTGTCTGTCCTTGGTATTCTTTGCATTTTCCCCTGAAACCACATTTCTGCAGCCATCAGATGTTTTCCAGCTTGACTGCTCATTGTCCAAGTTTCACATCCATACAAAAGAACCGGCTCTATGTATCCCCTCAACACTTTGTTTTCTTTATTCAATTGACATCTTTTTATTGGTCAGAATGCTTTTCATCTTGCTAAAGGCTACTTTCGCCGTGGCGATTCTTGTTATAATCTCTTCAATTCATCTCCCATCAGATGTTATGACTGTTCCGAGATAATTGTATCGATTCACTTGTTGAAGAATATTCCCTTTTACTTGTATATTACATTGTGGTACTTCGTTCTTCCTAGTGACGACCATAACCTGTGTCTTCTTATAATTTAATTCTAATCCCAGCTGCTCACTGTGTACAACAACCGCATCTACTAATTGTTGCAGATCCTGCGCATTGTCTGCAATCAATACTGTATCATTTGCATATCTAATGTTATTGATGTTTTGTCCTCCAATGCTGATTCCATTTATATCTTGTACATTTCTGAAAATATTTTCACTGTATAGGGAAAAAAGATCTGGAGACATCACACATTCCTGTCTAACACCTCTCTTAATAGGTTGATATTGTCCCACTTCATTATCAATCCTTATGTCAGCTTGTTGTTTCCAATATATGTTTTTATAAGTCTAATGTCTTTCCCATCAATTTATAGATCTTCAAGCATATCCACCATGTTGACATGTCTAACGCTATCAACAGCTTTTGTGAAGTCAATAAAGCAAAGACGTATATCCTTGTTTACTTCTATAGCACGTTCAATAACTGTTCGTAGCATATACACAGCATTTACTATATCCTTTCCTTCTACAAACCCACATTGTTCTTCCCCTATTTCAGGTTGTAATTTCTTCCTCACTCTTTGCATGATAATTCGTAACAAAATCATTGTGATGTGACTCATTATACTAATTGTTCAATATTGATCACATTCCAAAGCTCCTGATTTCTTTGGGATTGCAATAAATACAGAGCCACATAATTCAGAAGGTATATCTCCAGTGTCAAATAATGTGTTCAGCAGTCTGGTGACTTGATATAGTCTATATTCTTCTAAAGCTTTAATCATTTCTATTGTGATGTTATCTGCACTGGGGGACTTGCCAGATTTCATATGCTTAAGAATATTTCGAACCTCCATTTTCAAAATTGGTGGTCCTTCATTATTAAATCTAATATCATACTGTTCCTCTCTGATATCTTCATAAAGGGTTTTCACATAATCTGTCCATACATGTATAATCTGATCTTTTTATATAATGATTTTGCCATTTTAGTTTTTAGACAGCCTGTTGATGTACTTGTTCTTTTATTAGTAATTTCCTGAATTGTTTTGTGCACTAATTTGGTATTTTGACTGTTGTGTTGTCTTTCAATTTCTAAGCACTTTTCCTCAAGCCATGCTTCTTTTGCCTCCTTACATAATATTCTGACTTGTCTGTGGATTTCTTCATATTTGGCAGAATTATTTTTGATGAGTCTTCTTGTTTCCATTAGGTGTAAAATTTTTTCAATCATCCCTTTTCTTACGACCCACCTTCTTTAATTTTGAAATAGTTGATTCTTCAGCCAAACTGATTGAATTCTTCAACATTTCCCATTGATCACCCACATCCTGGAATAGGATCTCTAGATCAGACAATATATCAAATATGTTCACTACTTCTATGTTGAATGTGTTTTGTATTTCCTTGTCATTACTCAATGTACACAAATCATATTTAGTGTTTCCTGTTACATACTTGACTTTCTTTAACTTTATCCTCAATGTTACTGTAAGTAATCTGTGGTCACTATAACAATCAGCACTGGGAACTGTTTTTGCTATTGTTAACTCGTTCCTAAATCTTCTGCTAATCAGAATATAGTCAATCTGGTTTCTAATCCTGTTATCAGGACTCCTCCATGTCCATAATCTTCTAGGGTGTTGCTTAAACCAGGTGTTTCCTACGATCATTTCCTGTTCTTTTGATCACTCTACGAGTCTGTTTCCTCTTTCATTTCTCTCTCCTAAACCATAGTTTCCTACTGTGTATCTATCACCTTGATTTCTTAATTTTGCATTGAAGTCCCCTAATATGATGTTTATTTCTGAATTTTTACATTTCTTTAAGGCAGACTCTATGTCATTATAACATTCTTCTACACTATCTTCACTGGATTCTCCTGTTGGGGCATATACTTGACAAACATTTATGTTAAAAGGTCTGCCACTTAATTTAACTAGTAGAACTCTCTCCGACACGGCCCAATATCCTTGGACAGATTTTAATGTTTTCAGGTCCAAAATAATTGCCACTCCCCTTTGTCGATCTTCACCTCCAGAATAAATAATCTTACAATCTTCATCTATTTTGATGCAAAAATATTAATGTTTTTCCTTTTTCCAGTTCTTTTTTTTTTTATGTTCTCTAATTTGACGTCGTCGTTTAAGGTTCTAACATTCCATGTTGCTAATTTTAATGTCTTTGTCCTTGTTTTGCGATGATTGGTCTTTAGGCGAATAATAATTTACTAAGCACTTTTAAAGAGGTAGTTTGCCGTTGCTTTCCTCTATAAATGAAATGATGTAATACAAATTAAATAATGGATTGAAGCTATACAGGCTTCAATAATAAAGGCACAAACAATATCATGAAACGCTTGATTGCCTGTCGTATTTCGTTGTCTCTCGTTAGGAACATGCTATAGATAATGTTCCACACATAATGAAAGCGTCATGAATCTCTTCAACTGAAACACACAACGACGACTGAGCCATATGTTTTACTGTCAACGCGGCAGTTTTACAGCAAAATATTAGTTGAGTTGCGTTGAGTTTCACAGGTTGAGTTGAGTTGAGTTGGGTTGAGTTGAACGAACGAACGAACAGAACGAACAGACTTTATTTTCAAAGGGTAACAAATTGGGCACGCAGGCCCGTCTTACATTCGGCCCTTCCATTCACTCATCTTTCTTTCATCAACAGTGCATAGATTGGATTGAGTTAAGTTGGAGTGAGATGAGTTCAGTTGGGTTGGGTTGATTTGTGTTGGGTTGAACTGAATTGAGGTGAGAATCGACATGACAGCACTCGATACATTTTCTGAGACTAAACCATATGATAATGTGTTTTGTGTATTTCAGTTTAAATGATTCAGGATGCTACTTCATTATCTTCATCAAGTGCCTTGCCGACTGGCTCGGGGGATCCTTCTTTCTCTAACGGCATGTATAAATTCCTGTGTTGCCTCCTTCTGGTCCAGTGACACGAGGATGTAAATAAATGTCTCTAGCTGTCGTCCTCTATCTTTCTTGCCACACATCTTTCCGGTTGTCACAACATGTTACAATTTTGTCTTCTCAAAATGTGGCCTAAATAATGAAGACTGTCGCTTTCTGATGTTTGTGAAAATTTATCTTTGTGACTTGGTCTCCCTCAAAATATTTAGATTGCTCATTTCTGATGTCTACGGCATTTTCAGCATTCGTCTATTAAACTACATCGCCAAAGCCTTCATTGATTTCTTTGCTTGTTTACTAGTTGTCCAGGATTCGCAGCCAGTTGTTAGAATTGATTCTAAGTAATATGCAATAATTATTTTTCTATCTTCCAGAGACAAAAAAAAGAACTATTGCATAACATGTTCTTCATTATTGTTCTTCGTTATATGTTGAAAATTTTCTGCAGTATGCACCTAAGAGAAGCAGCAAACTATACCAGGCAATAAAAGGTTTCATTATATTGTTTGTGTCATCATTATTGAAATTCACAACATTAAAACATTGGTTAGAGTTTCTACATTACATTGTCGACATTGGTGATATTTGCTAGATTGTATGACTGAATGACAGTGTCAACATGGCTAAAAATGATTTTATAAGACAACTAGAGAAAATGAAGTATGAGTGAACGGAAATCTTTTATTTTTAATAATAAAATTTGAATAATAAAATAAAACTCGTAAGGTTAGAGTAAATGGTAGAATTACCGTCGTAAACTTTCAGTAGATGGTAGAATTACAGTTTTAACGTTAGAGTAGGTGGTAGAATTACAATCGTAAAGTTATAATAGATGGTAGAATTACAGTCGTAACATTGCAATGATTGGTAGAATGACAGTCATGAAGTTGGAGTAGATGGTAGAATGCCAGTCATAACGTCGGAGTAAATGGTAGAATGACAATCATGGAGTTAGAGTAGTTAGTAGAATGACAGTCGTAAGGTTAGAATAGATGGTAGAATTACAGTCCTAAGTTTAGAGTAGATGGTAGAATTACAGTCGTAACGGTAGAATATATGAAAGAAGGACAGTCGTAACGTTAGAGTAGATGGTAGAATGACCGTCATAAAGTTAGAGTAGATGGTAGAATGACAATCATAAAGATATGGAAGTGTATGTTTAACACAAAATTAACAGACGTAAAAAATTAACACACAAAAATTGTCTCATAGAAGTTTCCTGCTAGGGGATTGTGTTAACACTATAATATTTTGTAGTTCAGGCGCAAGAATAAAGATGCGCCTTGTTGTTTCCCAGGTGTTGAACCAGCGTCCCATCTTGCACACGACATTACGACCGGAGTTTGCTTTAAGCTTCGCTAACTACTAGTCAGATTAATGTAAGAGTATATTCATATCTTAATCTAGTACTCAGCACATTTATGAACCACCAAGGAATAAACAGCTGCTAGAGTACATTTTAATGTGCGTCGTAAGTTTGCATCTTCACAAACCAGTTTTTCACAGCAAATAATACCCGGTACACATCTTACAACCTGGTGTATTGAAGCAGGATCACAACCTGGTTTCACACAGACATTGACATCAAACATGTAAAAGCTAACTAAGCGTGGGGCACGAAAAAGTGTGTGGTATCATCAAATAGGGTGCATTTTTTATGACTGTGCAGTGTTTGAAAATATTGCTGGTCCAAGTTTTGTATTCATTCTGTAAAGTTCATGCAACATAATAGGTAAATACAAAACTTGGACCGGTATATTTTTTCAAACACTGCACAGTCATTAAACATATTGCAATCAACATCAACCCTAATTTGATTTTCCATAAAATGTTAAGTTCATTGCTTTCTGAACCAGAAGTCATTGTTAAAGTCCAACAGACGATATAAGGGTTGACCATTTCCCCTCCCAAAAACCATGCTGTCAGCGTACTGGAAGTTAAAGCGCAAATGCATTAAGTAGCGACGCCACTGTATATGATAGGTACATGAAATAGCATCGTGAATTTCACACAGGACTTTCCATATGTGTGTGTCAGACATGAGTAAAGTAATTGCGATAGTAATGATCGCGGAAAATGAACTGAAAATAAATAACAACAAATACATTTACACCTTCTTGTTCATGCTACTTACCTAATTTCTGGTAATGATGTCAAGAATGTGACTTGTGACTGTCTTTGTTGAGACCTTCAATTCTATGCAACAGGAACAATATTTCTAGAATTTAAATGCTAGTGACTATTTGAAAACAAAGTTCTTTTGTACTTTACAATTATTTGTTTCTTTGAGTAAAAAAATATCGTGAGCTTGAAAACAACAAACTGCTTTCTTGGTTCCCGTAAATTCAGTGACTTCTTTTTTTCTTCTAATTTTCTAGCAAGCTCACGGGATATGAAGATAAATGAAAGTAACTGAAAAATCCCGGTTACCAAAGAATGTGATCACCGTAAGAAACCACGGATCTTTTATACGAAGGAACAGGGCGAGACGTGTCACCGCCAGTAGAGACAATTTCGTTGCCGCGGGATGCTAATCAAAGCGCGCTCCACGCCTCCTGTGCGCGCCCTAGGACACGTCACTCAAGCAATGTCTGGTTACGTATGTTCGGTCAGCGCCGGGGATTACACAAATTTCTTGTTAACACAATCCCAAATGTGACTAACATATACCGCATTTAATAATCCCGTGATAATATGATAACCGGGCAGGACGGTTTGGCTGGTGGCCATTTTCTAGTCTGCATAAATATCGTGTGCAAGAGTATTCGGTGTAGTTGTGACTTATCTCCCAGCCTGTAGGTTTTGTGGGTATGGGTTCAAATTCTGTTCATTCACGGGATTATATTCGTGACAGCGAGGCTCCAGATTTAACCCAGCTTCATAAAAATGGGTACAGAATATTGTAAAAAAATTATAAAGGTGGGGGTGGGGGAAAATATTATAAAAACCACATGACATAAGGAGGTGTTTGTTGGTTTAATAAATGGGTACAGCTTCAAATGCCTTTCTTGGAACGATTGCATGAAAACTATATCCTTCAGTTTCACAAACACACAGCAGTACACACACACACACACACACATAGAGAGAAACACACACACACATTATACAGAGAGAGAGAGAGAGACATTATACACACACACACTCACACACACACCCACACACACATACAGAGAAAGAGAGAGACACACACACAGTATATATATATATATATATATATATATAATATATATATATAGAAATATATATACATATATATACATATATAGATATACATATATAGATATATATATAGATATATATATATATAGATATATATATATACATATATAGATATATATACATATATAGAATTTACCCGCGTGTTCCCTTGGGGAAAGTCGTGTTTCAATATTGGCTATTCCACTATGTTTGAAGCTGGACTGGCATCACATAGCCGCTACATCTCAGACATGAGAAAATTGAACGATTGGATCAGTTTGAAGTCCTAAGGAAGAACGAAAACAGAATTATAGAAATACACGACACTCCTCTCCCAGATAACCCATCAATAACATGCATCTCTATTCGAAATAAA
>JACEFZ010021239.1:322500-377500 GCA_014155875.1 Cepaea nemoralis | reverse complement strand
TTATGTGTACGTCTAGACTTGTTTTAATATGTGCTATGAAATTTAGCTTTCATTATTACGCATACTGTGTAGGGGCAGGGACGGGATTTTTAGGTAGGAAATACGAAACGGGAGAATGACGTTCTGAAAATATGGTGAAGGGGGTCACGGGCCGAAAAGGGTTGAGAACCACTGCTCTAGGGACTAATGAGGGTAAATGCAAACGAGGAAGGCAGAGTATATTCTGGTCTGACAACATTAAAGAGTGGATCCTATTGGGGTTGGAACTCTTCGATGGCTTCTGAGGATGGGGACGGAGCGCTTATGGAATGCCCCGAATGCTGTGATGTCGGTTCTTAAATCAATCAATCAATCAATCAATCAATCAATCAAATAATCAATCAATCAATCCAAAAATAGTTTTACCACATTTGCTAAAGACAGAAGCAGTGGGTCGAGCTGATTACTGATGAATCTAACATGAAAACCAGGCAACTAACTTTCAGAGTCATGGATTGAAATGATAATGAATATGATTACGTTTTACTTTGGGAAAATGAGAAATTGTAATAAAGCAGTGACTGCAGGGCCTACACATTACCTTTACTTTCACGTGAGCCCACTGTATGCCCGTGTATCAGTAGCAGTGAGAAGAAAGAAATTGGAGCCACAGACACGTGATATCTTTGTAGAATGCTAAAGTTCCCATGGACGGCTAAGAAGACGCGTAACCAAAAGCAGAAGAAGTTAATTCACAAAGACATTCAAATGATCGATATCAGCACAACACAATTGTTACGGCATTTTGTGAGACGTGAGGTTCTGGAGAAGGTTGTGACACCCTGGAAGACCGTGGATGTTGGAGATAGAGATCACAACGACATACTATGTTGG
Source organism: Cepaea nemoralis (assembly GCA_014155875.1). Classification (NCBI taxonomy): domain Eukaryota; kingdom Metazoa; phylum Mollusca; class Gastropoda; order Stylommatophora; family Helicidae; genus Cepaea; species Cepaea nemoralis. The sequence goes on along the minus strand of JACEFZ010021239.1, from coordinate 376,627 downwards.
ATCCTTTACAAAGTTTGACGGAAGACGACCAGACGTTCAGCTTATCTTATATTTGATTTACATCTTTCGTATTTTTTCATTCAACACAAAAACGGTTTTCGGTTGCAAAATATGCTCTACCTAGTTGTAGTCACAAGAACTGTTTATTACACGGAAGTTTAAGTTCACTTTTTAATAAACATGGTCTTTCCTTTTCGTGCATTCAACAATGTATACATGTTTTAATTTAAGACCTTGATTCCATGTAATTATCAATTATCCCCAACATCGTTACTTCACTTCTTAATTAATATGTTCTTGTTAGTGCATTCAACATTTTATATCCATGGTTTCCCTTCAAGCCTTCATTCCATATAATTGTGCGTTCTCCTTTACATGTGTACTTTACTTGTTAAAGAGAATATTCTTTTCCCGCATTCAACAATTTAAATACACGCTTTCCTTCGAAGCCTTGATTCTGTATAACTTGTCCGTTCTCCTATACATTGTTACTTTCCTTCTTATATAATGTGTTCTTGTTCTTGCATTCAATAATGTATATACATGTTTTTCATTCAAGCCGTGATTCCATATAATTGTCCGTTCTCCTATAAACGTTTATTTAATTTCTGTGTGGTCATTTAACTTTTTGCCAGTTCTATGTGTAAAGGAACTCCTCTCCACACCTTAAGGCTTATCGGGTATATGGTGCCATCCCAACATGTCTATACACCAATCTAGACTCTTTGGATGACGTGATAAATATCACTACCTGACCCTTGACCTCGCAGCACCGCTCCTGGTATCAGGGTTAGTCTGGATCGACTCCGGAGCCCAGGTCAATTTCAAAAATAAGTCGCAGTCGAGAGGGATTGAACCCAGGACACCAACGACAGGCAAGAATACTAGTTACTTGGCCACAGTGGCTCCAAGTCTTATAAATACTACTATATTCAGTAGGTCAGCATGGCCGAACGGATAAGACCACGCGATTTGTACGATGTGCTGATGCCGAGGTAAGGGGTTCAACCCCTACACTTTACAGTAGGACTAAGATGTTGACTTACCACCCTTGACATGGGGACATAAATTACAAGCACCTCTGAAGTCGGAGTGGGTTCGCCTGAATCTGATGGCGAGAGGCACTGGTAATATGGAAAGCTAATCCACACGCAAAATTCAGTCGAGTACTACTACAATAAGTGTGTATGGACTACTCTTGTGTTCAAAGCGATCAACACAAAAACAAATACAGTGAAATACAGTTTTAACAGTCACTCGTTTAACCGTCAGTTTCTGTTATCCGTCATCGCCTTAAAAAAAAAATGCATGAGTATCAACAAACAAACAGATATCTTAAATATTGTTGTCCAGGGATTACTTTTTCTCCCTACTGTATAATGCTGGAAGTGACTGTACTGATGACATTTTGAACGATGATGAAATTGTTTCTAGTGTGACTACCATTGAAGAAGAAGAAATCGATGACGATGAAGGATCAGTTCTTAACCAAAAAACTACAACTTGCCACTCAGAAGCAGAAACAATGCTACCAAAGTGTATGGAATGGTTTGAAATGCAGGATGAGGAAAATGCAGCAGAGATCCTACTTCTGCATGAGATACGGAACATCGCCGCAGAAAGCTCGAGCCTCACAGACACAGAAGGAAACGAGAGATTATTTTAAAGTAACCTAGGTTTATAGTATCACAATACATTTCTGTACAATACTACTCTTATGTTGAAGATTATATTGATCGTTTTGTAAAATTGAATACAATATGTATATATGATTCACTTTAAACAATATATTTTCTTTTTCGTCCCAAGCCAGCAGTGAATTCACGCTATTGTACATATGTATTAAGATATTTCTGTTATCCGTCCATTCGGTTATCCGTCACATCCCTAGTCCGGGCGGTTAGGTTAATGGGAGTTTTAATATCTTTGTTCTGTTTGACTCTGCCTCTTCTCAATGTTCATGACGTTACTTCACTACGTACAAATACAGAAACCAGTACACACTTGTTTGTGTTACCTTGTGAGATGGACTTGTATATTCCCATGGCCCCTCAAGTGGTCTGGATTAATTCCAGCCAGCTAGTTAGCCCAATATGACGTCTCCGAGTTGTCCTCGAGTTGACGGGCGCCGGTAGGAGGTCATCGCCGGAAACTGGGGCCCCCGCTGTCAACGTGAACAGTCTCCTGGTTCACATTTAATTGCGATGACACTTACAGATTGAGAACGGTTCTGGCCAGTTTGAGGAGGGTTTTGCAAATAGACCTTGGATGACAAGAGCTGCTGGGCCAGTTTCACGTTTTGGGTTTCTTTGTTCAGATTTGGCCTCCCGGCAATTGTGGCTGGACTGCTGGAGAGCTGTTTCTGTGGTTATAAATGCGCCAACAATCGGGAACTGACAACCGTACTTGGTAATTATGTTTCCATTTCTATGTAACCTTGTGAAGGTTTTTACGTAATAACACGACAGCAGAACAGCCTGTTGTAATGTGCCCAATAGTTATGTGGACACATAAACAACTTGCTTACCTACACGATGGTCCCGAGTTTAATTCCAAACAGTTTCAGGAGTTTTGTAGAGGTTGACGTGGCCGAAAGGAGAAAACTTCCGGTATGCTGAAGGAGAGTTCGGCTGTTCGACCCCTACTCTGTCATTAAGTTAGACTTCTCATTCAGAAAGCAATGGCAAACTACTGAATGTATAACTGCTTAGAAATTCAACGTCCTGTAAAGAACACGACACTTTTGTTTTAAAAATATGAATTTGGAGGTCTGTGTCGTTGCAGAGTTCGTGCAGTTGCACTTAAACTTCCGCGCGCTGACGGCGGGGAACGGGGCTCATTCTTTCCACTAGTCAGTTAGACTGCAGCGTTGGATTCTCGTCCAGAAAGCAAAACCACTGAACGTAAACCTGCCTAGAACATCAACATGGCTGCAGGGTTGATTACAACGTCCTGCAAAGGACGTGGAACATTTAAAAGTCGGGAATGCTTACAACTTGTATTTCAGTGCAGTTCGTCTTGGGTGCAGGGTGAGAGAGGTGATGTAGTCGCTTGCGTGTTTGCCTGCCGATTATGTAGTCATGGGTTCGAATCTGCATCGAGGAGGGAGGTATTTTACAACTGACCTAAGTTCTCAGATCAACCCAACCAAAAGTGATACCAGAAAATGTATTGGGAAGCAAAAGTAGCCTAAGCTATAATGACCACTTCCCCCCTGAGTACCGAATGTTGTATAAAAAATATAGGGTTAGCACCGTACGCTTAATAGGTCACATGGTGTTGGCAAGGGTCGTTGAATTACTGACCTACATCAATTGGTTGACCAATCCTAATGACGTTAGTATCCGAATAATGTAAACAGAAAGTCTGGGAGCTATTTGAGTAGCAAATACGGTGAGGAATGAAACTGCCCACAACACATCGTTAACACATGTTAATGATTGACACTTTGTACTCTAACGGCAGTATCCACTTTTATATTAACACACAGGAGAGTGTGAATACATAAGTAAAGCATTGTATGTAATTGTCGTGTGTGTGAAGAATGAATGTCGTATTAGTTACTTGTTCTTCTTTACCACTTTAGTGTCGTCCCTGGAGTGAAGAGAATCAACACCCACATTTGTTTTAATTCAATATCTCTATTCTGGAGATATCCAACAGACTCCATCCACACACTCCTTCAATCTGAAGACACCTTCTTCTCACTCTTACTCACCCATGGATTATGCCCCCTCTCATTCTTCCCCAACATAACACACTTGACAACTCTCGCTTCAACAAATAAAAACAAGAAATTTATTAAAGCAAAGAGTATATGTAGGGAAAGTGTGTGTGTGTATAAGGTGTAGAATGTGTGACGTGTATTCTAATGGTAGACCAGTGATTTAGAAGCAAAGTCTGTAACATCATAGTGCTTAGCAAACAACAGCACTATTTTTCCCGGACAGTGAACCTCACCCAGAAGATGACGACTTTCTCCAATCACTCGAACAAACAGGATGCTGGTAATCCGATAGACACTGTTGATCTTGGTCTTCACTTTACCACACTGTGAAGTTACTCTGTTTCCTAATATTTGTTTGAACTGATAGTCTTCCAATTAACTGAAATGTCACTTGGGGAAACTCTACTGTTTATTAGTTTCTGGTTATAACATTTTCCCCTCTTTTAGAACACAACCTATTAATGTTTGTTAGGTAGATGTATATATATATATATATATATATATATATATATATATATATATATATATATATATATATATATATATATATATCCTTAGTATGCGAGTTATTAATCTTCGGTGATGAAGCTTATCACTCATTAAACACAACACTTCTGTTCATACAATTCCACTCAGCAGAAGCCAGGTTCCCGCAAACCAACTTGGGTATAAGCCATATGTAGCGGCCTCTCAGCAACCTCTGTCTTCAGATGCTGAGCCATCATTGTGTAAAACTTTGAAACTGCTTCTTCGTAGTAAACCCTCGCACACTCACGTGGAACACTCAAGGGGAACTGTACATGGAACCATATGTCTATTCCTGTTGTTACTCGAGAAACTAGGCAATCCGATTGGATCTATGTCCGTGGATAACTATCACTACTAAGATAGGCTAGTCCCTCTAATATAACACAACTCGGAATTATCCCCAATCCTAACACTACAGATTGTTTTCTTCGACTCCCTCCACCTGTTTACTGCACTGGGTTTTATATGGTTGCTTGAGTGAGTCACCAGAAAGTCCAGACGCCAATCAGTCCAGAATCTGGCTTTGTCCTCCTGTTTCCCGACTAACCAGAGTCAATTAGCTGTCAAGTTTTCTTTTCATCTGGGAAGTTCTTTGTCTCATCCAACAAATATCCGGTTGTCTGTAAGCCAGAGACCTTTCTCCCATTACAGAATCCTTCTGACCTCTAGCAGGCATTCTGTCTATCACTTGCAACGGCCAACTTCCGTTTTGTAGACAAATGTTGCCAATACACCCCTCTCGAACAACATCCTGTCATCAAACTGTCGACTGTGTGTAGACAACTCTACGTGACTCCCTTTGATCTCATACACACTGTTGACCAGGTGTCGAGAATCTGTACCGACGTATTTCCCTCAGTTTGTTCACCCTAAAAGAGTCAATTGTGTTAGCAAAATAATGTCGGGCCTGGTTGTCATCGATCGACTGACAAGTTAATTTATCCTGTGACAGTAATACCAGGTCGCATGAAAGTGTAGCAAAATATAAATATATGCAACGTTTCCATGAATTTATGCCATCTTCATCAAGCACACATGTACACACACACACACACACACACACACACACACACACACACACACACACACACACACACACACACACACACACAAATACGTCACACAGTTGATGCTTTATTCGACTATTCATGTACCATGGGATGATAATAGTCTTAAGCGACTTCCCATATCTGCCATTAGTTTATGTATCACCGAAATGTTGTCATTGTGTTGTAATACAACATGTCTGCCACAATATTAACAACTTTTAATTCGTAACTGCGCCACACCATCATTTCCCGTTATTCGCCATCCATTTTTGTGTGATCTAAACCTACTGTTAGTTTGGTACTGCATCTGTTAAATTGAGTGCGTCGCTGAGGTCGCTTGACGTGGACCAGGTTTCACATTGGTCAATACATTGGGCACAGCGACACATTAATTCCATTTGTTGTTTCTAGTATGCTTATTTTTGTTCAGAGACGGTGGAAAGAACGCAGGCAATGAATTACCTGGGGATACGGTTTGATCGAAGCCTTGCTTATAATGTGCACATAGAACAGGTGATTACAAAGGATAAGCGGGGTTTGGGAGCGATGCGGGTGATGGCGGCAGCAAACTGTGAGCAGCGCCATCTATGTCTTCTGTACGAGGGGCTGGTCATGTCTGTTTTGGAGTATGCAATGGCAATCCTGACTCTCAGCCATAAGCAGATAGAAAGGATGGAAAGGATACAGAATGAAGCTATGCGCATTATTCTTGGATGTACAAGAGATACAGCATGCAGGGTGATGCGCTACCTTCTTGATTTTCCAACCATTGAAGAGAGAATACAAGTTTGCAGGGCACGCGCCTACCTAAGAATTAACTCAAACACACAACATCCACTGCATAGTGAAATTAGGAAGGTGAAGGGCAGCAGGTTAAAAAGAGGACGGTCGTGGATGGGTCAAGCCGAAGACATTCTTCAACAGGTGTGTTCACTTGAGGACTTAGAACCCGGCGAGGAGTGGGTGCAAGTGCCAACAGACTTCTGCACATCCTTTTCAGTTTGCATCCAACTAGATAGAAAATGCAGACAAGAAAATCCGGCTGCTGTTGAGGCTGAAGTACAAGCGTTGATTTTCGAGAATTCGCTAGACGGTGACGCGGTCATCTACACAGATGGGTCGGTCGTCCGACATGTGAGAAGCTCATGGGCCTTTACAGCTCGGGCCGGAGGGAGAATTGTGAAGGAGGACTCTGGTGCTTTCACTGAAACCACAAGTAGCCTGACCATGGAAGTCATGGCAGTAAGTAAAGCAATAACATGGCTCGAGACACAGACATTCACTAGGGCTTGTTTCCTTAGCGACTCAATGAACATGATCAAGAGGATAGAGGAGGGGTCGATCCGAAGAGAATGGTTGCTGCCTCTGAAGCGGTCTCGGCTGGCAAAGATTAGTTTCATCTTCGTGCCAGGTCATGCGGGAGTACAAGGAAATAAGCGGGCTGACAAGCTCGCAGGTGAGGCTACTGTGGAGGGCGGACGCGCCATGGACCAGGCTGACATTCTGAATGCTCTACGAGAAGTGAGACTTTTGCGAGAACCAAGTGATGACTGTGAATCTATAACAATGGCCAGACTGCAAGAGCAGCAAATTAAAAGAGGGGTGGCCAAACAAGAACACTACGCAGGAAGCCAAAGAAGATTGATAAACCAACACAGAACTGGCGTCGTTAGCCGCTATACGTTGCGGGATTTGCTGAGGAGGGGATCCGAGCACTTATGCACTGAATGGTCCGATGTGCAACGAGGATGATCTGTCGACTAACTAACTAACTAGTATGCTTATTTGACGTAGTTCTTCTTTGCATGCCCATTTGATGTTGTTTCTCTTGTGTTTGTATGATGTAAATGCGCCGTGTATTTTCATACAATGCGGTTTATCCTTGCATGATTGTACGACTTAAATTTTCTGAAGACTTTCACTTTTTCTTTTGTCCCCGATATAACTCTCCGATATTATAACAATAGGCCTCTGTCCCTCTCATAATATTACTACGGCAAGATAATCTTCAATTTTTCTTCATGTTTACAGGGTGTCTATTTCCTCGAGATGTGTAAGTATGTTTTCATCTGATTACGTTTCTGTGTGGCGTATTCATCAAACTCTGCATTAACACCGCATCTCAAAACGCCACTGTTCTTTGTATGTCTTTGCTTAAGGCTATTCATTCTTTATGTGCCATGCCGATAAGCGTGGGTGGTCATGTTTCGCCATCTCACACGATTAAAGGGGTCGTGGATCAGCTCAGTGTTCTTGTCTCGACCATGCCACGTGGCTAAACCATCGAGGTATTAACGTATCTGTCTTCCCCTTGTCCTCTTCCCCTCGAACCGATCTTGCCAATTATCATCAAGTTCTCAATTTATTTCTTCTCATAACGTGACCAAAAATGTTGACTGTCTACGTCTAATTTCTCTAATATATTTACGATTTTGATTTGTTTCTTGTAGGACCTGGCCATTGGTTTTTCTGTCTGACCATGGTATTCTTTGCATTTTCCTCAGAAACCACATTTCCACAGTCATCAGATGTTTTTCAGCTTGCCTGCTCAATGTCCACGCTTCACATCCATACAAAATCACAGGTTCTATGTAGCAACTCAACACTATTTTTCTCGTTGCAAATGACATCATTTTATTGGTAAGTATTGTTTCCATCTTGGAAGCTTAAGGCTAAAGCTTCCCTCTCCGGACTCTTGAGCTGAAGGCTAATGACAAAGAAAAAACCTACTAGTGCATGTGGAAGAGTTGAAGAGACATCAAAGCATTCGGGACATTCCCACACGTGCTCCATCTTAATTTTCAACAGCCAGCGAAGAGTCCCAATACTAATGTCACACGTTCAGTCTGATTATATGCCCGTTTGGCCTTCCTCAGAGTACCCGGGATAGAAATATCGAAAATATAAGCAGCGACAGACTTGGTTTAAGACAGTGGTTCTCAATCATTTTTGAGCCATGCACCCCTTTACCATATGTTCAGAATGTCACCCCCACCCCTTCGTATTTCCTCCCTAAAAATTCCCCTCAGACCCCACAATATACGTAAAAACGGAAGCTACATTTAATAATACTTACTAGAACAAATCTAGACGCCTACAGAAAACGTGATTTGCGGGTCTACTTATGTTATAAAACGAATTTCAGAAGGGCGAGAAGTACAGAACCGTAAAGTATTAGGGGAAAACAATATCAAGTAGTCGGTTCTTGTACTAACGCGATCTAGAAATAATCTTAACCCCCCCCCCCCCCCCCACCTACCGGAAATCCTACAATACTTTCCTGGGGGGGGGGGGGGGATGGAAATTCCCCACGGTTGAGAACCACTGGTCTAAGATATTGGTTGCCAGAAGGCAGGGCTACTTACTGTTAAAAGGCGTTAACATATTAACATATTGCTTATGTTTAATAGTCGGCTCCGTGGCGTAGAAGTTATGGACGCAGTTGGTAATCCCGCTTACCAGTGTTCGAAACACAGCTGCGGACCATTTGGCGGAAGACCGCCTTGCTTTTTTTTTTTTTTTTTAAACGAAATAGTATGGGTGTCTGTCGTTCAGAAAGCAATGGCAAACTACTGAAGGTAAACTTGCCAAGAAATCACAACAACACACAATAAAGGTGATGACTGCGAGATCCGGTACATGATACGCAACTAACTTCTTTAATATTGAACAAATTCAGTGCCAAACCAAATGTAGGTTTGGACCAAACGAAAATGTTTGGCGGAAAATGGGAAGTAGTAGTGTTTCACAGTTATGACTTAAAAGTTGTTAATATGGTAGCAGACATGTTGTATTATATAAAATTAAAAGGGGTTGCATAAGGAAAGCAACTGTATATAATCTCATGACAAATACAGGAAGTCGGGTAAGACGATTAATCATCCCATGGCAATAAATCAGTTGAGAGCCCATAAGGCCTACAAGGCCCACTTGCAACTGACCAGATCGCAACTGAACATGGGTCTAATCTCAATCCTCCCGTTCCTGCTGTTCTTGACTATGATTTGATTACAATCTAATGTGTCTGTCTGTCCACAGACGCAAGGTTCCAGTACCTGTCGCGCATACCTTGAAGGTTTCCGAGCTTGGAGTGGGGGACAAGAGCGCATTCAACATAGTTCCTGTGCAGATGGTACTTCCGCACTAGGTACGGGGAGATGTCTCTACACAAACTTTTTTTAAAAAGTTTTTGCATATCCCTTACAGGACGTTGCAGTTATCATCAGCATTTTTCAACTGCTGCTGATGTACTAGGTAAGATTACGCTCAGTAGTTTGCCATTGCTTTCTGAGTCACCGGCTCACATACCCCGTAAGCTACCAACGCGGCGAGAACCACTACCGATTCTCGCGCAGGTTACGCTACTCACAAGAATATACGGGATTACGGAGAAAGACGTTAAACCCCTAGGCCAGTGAGGCGGCTCTACACAAACAGTACTGTCATATTCACACACACTTTCACTGATTTTGGCTAACGAAACGTCGACACATCGGTTATATGAATTGCAGCTCAGTTTTCCAAGTGATTCACAAGTAAATCACACACAACCACCAACCAATCAACCAGCCTACCAACCTACCAACCAACCAACCTACCAATTAATCCATCAAACAACCAACCCGCCTACCAACCATCAAACCAACCATTAAAAAAACTAAAAAAGCAACCACTTAATCAACAAACCAACCAACCAGGCTGCCAAACAGAAAAGTAACCAACCAACAACTAACTAAAAAACACAATCAACCATTCAACCTAAAAAGCAACCAGCCAACAAAATAACCAATCTGTCAACCAACTAACAAATCAACCAACCATCTAACCAATTAACCATTCAAGAAAACAAATAATCAACCAGCCAAGCTACCATCTATTCAAAGAACAACCGATTAATCGACCGACTAACCAACCAGCCAACCTTATTCATTGCTTATCTACAGATCTCAAATTACCTTAGTCCTCACATTGCGTATTTAAAAAAAAAAAAATTTCATTTCGTAGGGAGCGTATAAACAGCAACTATACCACAATACTGATTAAACAGGAAATTATCTAGAAATGACATGACCAAAATACTATTCCCCGTACCCATCGCAATATGCCACATTGTCCATTCATGCCTGTACTGGTAACACACCCGATGCAAAACAACCCCATTTCCATGTAGCTTGATAGATGAAAATCATATTCATGAATTATTACTGGACAACGAAATTTTTATTTGGTTTACAAATTTAGTTAGACCTGTCGTGCAATGGTAATCGGTTGAAAAAATTGATTCCATTGGGTGTAAATTGTTGTAACCGAGAAGCCAAAATAAAACTCAAGTCTGAGTTTCGTTTGGCTGTAGACTGCATCTAGTTATCAGTATTGTATCACATTTCATGGCGTTCAGGGATTACAATTTACATATTGTTTTTCTTCACAGAAAACTTTCATAGCTTACGTCTTTACACTTAAAAAACTGAAGAACTTAACGTCTTCACACTCATTAAACGTAAACAACTATTGTCTTTACACTGAGGAAACAGCTAACGTCTTCACACATAGACAACTAAAACAGTTAACCGTTTCATATTCATCTTCCTCTTCTTCAGCGTTCTGAGCCATTGAGGTTCTTTGCTGCAGATACAATCCGTCTCCATTCATCTCTCTGATTGACCTTCTCTTGCCAGTCGCTGATTCCAAGTGCTTGTAAGTCTGTATGTATATTATCTCTCCGCCGTCTTATTTGTTTACCTCGGGGTCTACGGTCATTTATTTCCTGAGTGTAAGCGAGTTTTGTTTCCCTATTATCTTCCATTCTTTCTATATGCCCCAGCCATTGTAGTCTATTAGCCTTCATGATACCAGTGATTAGCGGGGACTTAAACAGATCATAAATGTCTTTGTTACTTCTTCTTTTCCACTCTCCACTTTGTGTATCCCTAATGGGTTCAAAGATGCGTCTTAAAACTTTGTTTTCAAAGGTTTCTAACAAGGCTTCGTCTCCTTTTCTTGTACTCCAGGTTTCAGAGCCATACAGCACAACTGGTCTGATCAGTGTTTTGTATGTTGTGAATTTGGTGTTAAGAGATAGCGCATTTGATTTTAGTAGATGTTGTAGTGCATAGTATATTTTATTTCCATAACTGATTCTAGTTGGTATTTCTTCCCTTATGATGTTGGAGCAGTTGAAGATTGTACCCAGGTATCGTTTCATATTCATGTAGTCGATGGTAAAAGAGAAAGGGAGACAATCATAAAGACTGATGCTTCCTTCACTACGGTGCTAAGAGGTAAAGAGTAGTTCTGACTTCGCCAAAGAAGAAAAATAGTGAAAAGAGAGAGAACCTCACACCGCCTCAACCAACAAAAAAAGATGATAGTGATTAGATAAGAAGATATACGAGATCTCAGGCAGGGGCCTCAACTCTGGACTGACTGTCATATTTGAGACCCAGACATTGGATTAAGGTGTTAGATTGTGGTAGAAATAGTGACTGTAAAAAGTAAAAACTAAAAGAGACTAAACAAACAAATCAAGGACAAATAAACAAGCTCTTTATTTCTTCTAACAGCACATTGCATGTCAATAACAGATACAATAGACAACTGTATATACCCAATCACCACAGTGGGTAACCCCTAACCAATCAGCAGCGCTTAAGAAAACAGGGTACACCAAGTACCACAACACAGGTGTTCCAAACAATGGCTGGTTATACTGACACTATAAAGAACTTTGACACAAGCAACACTGCACAGACAATAAGGCACTACAAAAATATAGGTTACACAACATAAACCCCAAGACGCGACACAAACAAGAGTTGTGACACAATTTACTATCCCACCAAGAACCCAGGCCTGCTGACACTAACTAGTCAGCCGCTCCTGTAACAATGGAAAACACAATCTATGATTATCATTGTAAAGAAGACATATTAAACACATGAATCAATGAGCACATGAATTAACCCATAGGTCATAAATGTACCTCCATCTAATTATCTATTCTGTTGTAACCCTTGATGTCTATGTCATGATCATTCTTTGCTACCCCCTTCTTCAAGGTGACTACATCTCTAATTGTTAAATACAACAATCAGTATTGCATCATCAGGTCACCCACTTTATTTTCTTCTCCAATTGTGCCACTGCTATCATGAGATTACACTTGATATTGCTAGAATGGACCCCTAATGCACCAATGTCAATCTGCTCAACCTTTTCAGTTCAATGTAACTACACCACACATCTCCTACATACACAAGCCGTGGAAGATTGATCTCATTTGTCCAGCTGTAAACACATAGCTACAAACAACAGAGTACATACATCAGCCGTTGCAAACAGCCACAACATCTCAACACATTTGGTTAACATATAACAGACATTGCACACAAACAACATATCAGCATTGATTCAGTTAACAGGCATAAGAATGACATCTTTGTTCTGGTAAATTAGGCTGTCATGCCTACCTACCAAAGTGGCTACATTTGCCAAGGAACCCATAATCAGTTCCCTGTCTACACCTTCCAGAATATTTTATACATTAATTTGTACCAAGTCACCGGTAACACAAGACAACACAATATTCCCTATAAACCACAAGTTCATGGAACACTATCAATGTTCAACCCAAGATATTGTCACAACTAAACACTACCTACTATATTCTCAGTCTAATGCTCTACAATTCTCTCTCTATTGTTACGCACACCGGCAACTGTTTTGCTAACACACCGTACTCTTTTCCCTAATATAAAACATATATTGACAGGTTGAACTCCTGTGCTCCACATCTGATAGTACACTTTACTCCTATGCAACAATACACAACATTATGAACTCTGCCACCATCAGACACTAAGTTACCTTAACATAGGGACTTCACTGGACAACTACCCCAACAATGTCCCAGTTTGCATGGAGTACCAGCACTAATATGATACTGTGCAAGTTACAGCATCTGATTAGCATTACAAACTAACAACCAGCAAGCAAAACATGTCTAACTATGAAAAGCAACAGACATACAATGTGGAATCACCTTATTTGTATAATGTGACAATGTAACCTTACACATAGAAGAGTCACAACATTCACAGAAAGTTAAAGATAAAGATAAACATTTATTACACAGGAACTCAATTAGGGACTCTCTGATGCCCTTAAGACAGTTCATAAAATAAATACACCATAGTATCAAGTAAGAGTGCATCATCCATATGAGACAGGATCAAAGCATAACCATGTTCATGGGCAGAAACAGAATATCAGCACTAATATAACAACCAGTGTACTATATATATTATGTCATTATTATTACACACTAATGCCAACTACACCAGTGTACTTTTATCTTGAGTGGACAGCAAATGTGCAGTTATGCCCTCTATTTCCCACCATTCTTCCTACGATACACCGGTTATAAATTTTCTTCTCTTACGCTTCGTGTCGCATAGCAAGTGCATATATCTTTGCGAAAGGTGGTACGTAGCAATAAATCACACCCTTCCCCTGGTACAACAAACACCCTGTTCTAATACACATAAAACTCCCAGTTTGATACACTAGCACAAACACTACTGCATTCTGGTAACAGATGTGACACCAGACTTCAATGCTAAATGAGAAACCCCTTTACCAATATCAGTTCCAGATGCACCTGCCTGTTCTCCCTCAGTAAAGCCACACATCATTCGCAGTTGTCATGATTACATTACGATTGCTCATACGCACCCCGCGTATTAAAGGTGCAATATTTCCTACGCCTAGTAGCTATCAATCTGCATGGCGTCCCTACAATTCAACACATTATTTCCTTCACTTCTATTTATTACCTACATGTCCTAACTACATAGCTTAACCATTAACCCATCATTGCCACATATAATATGTAAGTACTCTTCTCTGCTTTACACATGTTATAAATATTACCTATGATCATGGTTATTTCCCCTACTCATTGTTGCTTTGGAGTGTTCATACCCAACACTTGACCAAACACCCAATGTGATGCTCACCATTGTCACAGAATAATCCTGTAAACATATCTTGCTGCTGTATACACATACACATATGATTCTCACCACTCTGTTGTTAAGTAACCTTCATTTCTAGCAACCTCACAAGCACTTAATCCCTTCCATGCCAAGATGGCCTGCATGCACCATGTGGCATTATTTCAGTCTTTACTATAAACTAATTTATGACCCCACACATTGTATATTTTGGTGAATCTCCCACATATCTATTTAGCCAGTAACACATTAATGCCATAGGATAACCATGTAAAATAATTCCCAACAAAATAATCTTGTGCCAGCATGGCTGGCATGACATGACATCAGTCTCTATGATACTTAACCACCATCAATGACCTATTCTACATATTTCACATCACCATTGTCTGATTGCTTACATCTCTATGTACTAGCCTGTTAATATCCTGTTTTCATAAAGGTTTCGGGACGCTAAATCATTCTATAGAACAGTCCATTTCAATAGTATTCATTCATATTATCTATTTATATTTCTTTGTTCCTACCACTCTGCCTAACAGCTTTGTTCACACACATCGGTTTTCCCACGCAAACGCTTTTCAAGCCTGTAACATGGTGTGTGCTGCGATTTAACAAATATTTATTAAATTAAACATTTTAGACTTACAGCTTTTTCCTCTGACATATGTTGTTCAATGATGAACAGATGGGAAACCCCACATATCTCGTCTCAAGGCGGGCTGGCCACAAACTACACAGGGCCCCAGCGCCTGCCTTCCCACACCGCTGGCTGCTACAAGGAAAAATGGCCTCCGGTCTTTGTGATAAAGTGGCGTTTCCGGCGTGGCCAGGACCGTACGGTTTTCACAGAACAAACTAAGTTGCATTGGTTTATTGTAGACACCAAGGTGCATCGGTTTGGCGCTATCACATTCAGAAAGCACAAATAACTAACGTCTTTATAATAAAATAAAATAAATAATAAACGCTTTCTTGAAACAAAATAACATAAACAGCTAACGCTCTTTAAATCACTATAACATAAATAATTAACGTCTTTATACCCAGAAAACATAAATAACTATATCATACGTAATAGTTAATATTGTATGAGTATGACGGCGTTCATTCATTCCTTCAGTAGCATGTCCATTGCAGAACCTCGCTCCAATAACAACCTTCCCGAAAACCTCTCGATCATAAGCAAGATGTCCCGCGTCCAATACACCCATCTGGAGATCATCCGCCACATCCTGCACCCATCTTCTCTTTGGCCTTCCTCTTGCTCTCTCCCCAGGCATACATCCATTATTGTTCTCTCCAAACTTTCGTGACGTTTCAAGTGACGCAATATTTCAATTTTCTTTGTTTTATCGTCTTTAACAGACAATATTCTTCAATATTCAGCTCTTGAAGTATGCTTGCATTTATTCTTTTTTTTAACTATGATATACTTAGAACTCGTCTATAACATTTACATTCAAAGGCATTTATACACTGTTCAGGTTGTTTAGTAAGTGTCCAGGTCTCTCAGGCGTGCATTGCAACGGAAAAGATGCATGCTCTTAACAGTCTAAGTTTTGTAGTCCTATCTGTCCCACTCCACAATTTATTCAGTAGTTTTAGTCTTTGAAGAGCTATGGATATTCGTCTTTTAATTTCTTTCATTGTGTCACCATTGTTGGTAATCAGTGACCCACGATATTGGAGATATTCCACCACCTTCAATTTTTCTTCATTAACATATATTTCTTTCTCTATATTAGATTTATCTGTATGCATTATCTTTGTGTTTGCTATGTTAAGATATAGGTTGTGATTTTCACTATTCAATCCATCATCATCATCAAGTTCCCTGCCGGCTGGCGTAGGCGTTCATGGCTCTCCACAGATCTCGGTCTATGGTTTTCTGGATCAACTCTGCTGCTAATGTTCCTCCATGCCACATTCTCAATCCATCCAGCATCATTTCTCTTGGTCTGCCTCTGCCTCTCTTCCCCTTGATCTTTCCAGTTGTCACGATGTTCTCCAGTGTCTCTCTTCTCATCACATGACGGAAGAAAGATGTTTGTCTATATATTATTGTTGTATATAATGTTCTAGTTTCATTAGCCTGTTTCAGGCAGTCGTCGTTAGTTACTCTGGTAGTCCAAGGAATTCGCAACATTCCTCTCAGAAATCACACCTCTGTTGCTTCTAATTTCTTCTGTTCATTTACATTCCAAGATTCACTGCCATACAGCAAAACTGGTTCTACTTAGCATTTCAGAACTCTCTTTCTTACATTCAGTGACAGTGTCTTATTGCATAAGATACTCTTCATTTTCTGAAATGCGGCTTTTGCTTGCCCTATTCTGCTCTTAATCTCTGTTGTACATCTTCCATCTGATGTTATAAATGCCCCTAGGCATCTAAAATTATCCACTTGGTTACAGATTGTCCCTTCTATTTCTATGTCACATTTTGGTGTGACCATTTTCTTTGATATCACCATTGTTACTGTTTTCTTGATATTCAAGGAGAGTCATTTCCTTGCAATCTCTGTTACTACAATGTCCAACAATTGTTGTAGGTCTGTTGAATTATCCGCCACCAATACTTTGTCATCTGCATAGAGTATATTAATTATATTATAACCTCCAACTAGTATTCCTGGCATCTCTTTGATCTCTCTCATTATTACTATTCAATTGGGTTGAGGCTATTAGGTTTTCTATACTATCATGTGTTGTGGATAGCAACACTGCATCATCAGCATATTTCATGACCACCGATAATTAGGGCATCATATTGCTCCCTGTTTATATCATCTCTGACATTTCTCATGATATTTTCGGCGTACATGGTAAACAAATAGGGGGACAGCACATAGACCTGCCTGACTCCTTGCTTGATGTCAACCAAATCAGTTGTCTCGCCAATTATTCTAACCGCTGCTTGTTGGTCTAGATGGAGCATTTTTATGAGCTGTATTACATGTGACGGAAAGCCCATATTCCTCATTATTTATGATGTTTTACACAGTCATATGCCTTTGAATAATCCACAAAACATAAGAATAGGTTTACATTAAATTCTCTGCACTTCTCTATTATTAAACGTATGTTGAGTATGTGATCTCTTGTTCCTCTTCCTTGTCTAAATCCAGCTTGCACCACGTTAATTTCTTCTTCCATTTCCTTACGAAGTCTTCTCATTATGATTTTTAGTAGAATTTTACTTGCATGACTGATCAGGACAGCAGTTCTATAGTTGGTGCATAATTTCAGGTTACTCTTTTTAAGTATTGGAATGCAAATAGTTCTCTTCCAATCATTTGGCCATATACCATATTTCCATATCTTTTTGCATACTTCGTGATAGATTTTTATGCTTTCTTCCCCTCCAGCTTTAATTAGTTCAGCTGTTATCTAATCAGATCCTGATGACTTACCATTCTTCGAGATCTTTATTGCCCATTCAATTTAATCTTACGAGGATTCAGGCTTTGTCTCTGTCATTTGTTCATGTATCTCATTCATATCCTCACTGTCATTCATATCATACATCCCACTGCAGTATTCTTGCCATCTTTCTAGAATTTGTTTAGATTCTTTTAAGGTATTTCCCATCTTGTCACAGATAACATTCAATTGAGGTTGAACATTTCTTGTCAAATAACTTCATTTCTTTGAACATGTCATAATCTCTTCCATTCTTATGATATTGCTCTGTTCTGGCACAACAATCTTGTATATATTGATGTGTGTCCTTTCTTGTGTTCTTTCTTATTTCTCGAGTTAAAGATTTATCTTCATCCTACTGTTATCGGATTCACCTCCTTTCTGTTTCTGTTCCCTTGTTTTACTGTTTTATTAATTCTAACGTGTCTGATGTAATCCATGGCTTATGTTGCTTTTTCTTGTTCGGAATTAAATATGTGGCTGCAGTTATCAAGAGCTCTAGCTTGTACTGCTAATTCATCAGGTTTTAATTCCCCATGTACAGACATCAAGACCCCAAAACGATTCCTAACTTCTACGTTGTATGCATCTGGTATTTTTGTGAGACCCAAACGAAGTGCCCTTGGTCTTCGGGTAAGCTTTTTGCGTTTCGATTTTACACCTGCTTCTCATAACTGATGATCTGTATCACAGTCTGCACTTCACAATGTTTTGCCTATGTTATGCTTGATCTCCATCTTCTTTGCATTAAAATATAATCTATCTGGTTTTTGGTAGTGCTGTCCAGAGACTTCCACGTGAAGAGTTTTCTTGGGTGTTGTTTAAAAAGTGTGTTGGCTATCTTTAACTCATTTTGTGTGCAAAATTCAATTACTGTGTCACCTGCATCATTTCTATGTCCCAATCCAAATTTTCTTAAAACGTGTCTCTTATGGTCAGCTTTTCCTGTTCCCACTTTTGCATTAAAATCTCCCATTATTATTGTTATGTCATTTTGATCAATGTTATGTAATGTGTCTTGCAGTGTGCGTCAGGTCTTAGTCAGATATGACTGAGCTACCGTATGACAGTAGACGGTACTACGTGCTTTCTGTCAGCGCCGAATGTTGGGCGGCGCTTACCAAACCCGACACCCCACATTGTGCCAACGGCTTCGGGCGGAAGAGCGGAATTGGGAGGGTACTAGCCTTATCCTGGTGCGAGGAAATGCAACCCAAAGACAAAATAAGTCATGTTAGGGCAGACCAGGACCCTAAGCCTTGGTTGGCAGCTGGTCTAGGATCGAAGCTCCGATAGGCGGACAGTTAGAGCATTGCTTTGCTGATCCGACAGCTTCTGCAGTTTGTCTTGTTCCAGATTATAGGTGTCAACTTTCCTCTGGAGTGAACTAGGCAGGCCGAGAGAGGGATCATGCTGCATGGGCAACACATGGTTTCTTTATTTTAGCCCAGGCTTTGTGCTATGGAGAGGCAATAACTCCATCCCTGGTCTTAACCGGTCTCGGAATCAAAGCGAGAGGCAACTGTTACGGGTTATAAGTCCTTGTCAGTTGGCGTAGACATGGGGCGCCACGTGTTGCCTCTGACGGTGGGAGACACCTACAGGTGTCACTGATCAGCTACCGCCCGCCTCAAGCTGGGCAACCCCCAGCCAATTGGGTGCTGATCCGCCACAGCCTGCCTGCTTCAATGGGTGCTTGGGGCTAGGACAAAATCTGAATCGCAGGCTGTAAAACCAATGTACCAGGTACTAATAAAATGAATAGAAACCTCAAGCTACGGCTTGCAACCTGGAACGTGAGAACCATGTGTCCAGGATTTTCCAATGACTTGACAAATATTGACGATGTGAGAAAAACGGCTGTGATTGATGCTGAACTCAATCGTCTTAACATTGATATTGCTGGCCTGCAGGAGACTCGCCTCGCTGAGGAAGGGTCACTCAGGGAAAACAATTACACCTTTTTTTGGAAGGGAAGAGGGCAGGCAGAAAAAAGGCAACATGGTGTGGGCTTTGCAGTGAAAAATTCGCTACTGGGAATGATTGATATCCCAGCTGGAGGTAATGAAAGATTATTATCACTGCGCTTGGCAACCTCTTGTGGATTTGCCACCATTCTCACTGCATATGCACCGACACTCGCTTCCTCTGATGATGTGAAGGATACGTTCTATGAGCAGCTAGACTCTGCGATCAAGGCAGTTCCAAAATCCGACTACATTTATATGCTCGGTGATTTCAATGCTCGTGTGGGCAAGGACTCGAGTTCATGGCCAGTGTGCCTTGGAAAATACAACATCGGTCGCATGAATGATAATGGGCAAAGGCTGCTGGAGCATTGCACTAGAAATGACCTATGTATTACAAACTCCTTTTTTAAAACAAAAGAGATGCATAAGGTCACATGGAAACATCCAAGATCCGGCCATTGGCATCAGCTGGACTTCATTATCACACGGAGACAACATCTGAACCATACATCATTAACTCGAAGTTACCACAGTGCTGACTGTGATACAGATCATTCTTTGGTTGTTGCAAGGGTTAGACTGAGACCAAAGAGAATCTACACAGCTAAACACAAGTCTAGCCCCAGGATTAATATTACTAACACTCACGATCCTGGAAAGTGCTTTGAATTTCAACAGCAACTTGAAGACGCTTTCAATGATACATCAGAAAATTGTATAGTAAATGATAAATGGAGTAAACTTAAGGAAACTATTTATAAAACAGCGGTAGGGGTTTACGGCACTGTGGATCATAAGAGGCAGGACTGGTTTGCGGCAAACAGCCAGATACTGCAGCCCTTGATTGATAAAAAGAAGATAGCTCTCTTAAGAAACAAGGAAAGACCAACGCGTAACACTCTGAGTGAGCTGAAGCAAGCGAGGAAGGATGTACAAAAGGCTGCCAGGCAGTGTGCGAATGACTATTGGATCAAGTTATGTGAGTCCATTCAAATTGCAAGTGATAAGGGAAACATCAGAAGCATGTATGAAGGGATAAAGAAAGCCTGTGGTCCAATGATCAAAAGAAGTGCACCGCTGAAAAACTTGACTGGAGAAATCATCACTGATAAGAAACAGCAGATGGATAGATGGGTCGAGCACTATTTAGAGCTTTACTCAAGTGAGACCAAGCTAGCGGATGATGCCCTCGACGCCATAGAAGCCCTGCCAACTCTTGACAACCTGGACACACTTCCCACTATAACAGAAGTTAAGTGTGCTATAAATGAGCTTGCATCTGGCAAGGCTCCAGGTAAGGATGGGATTCCAATAGAGGTAATCAGGAGTGGGCAAGACACACTCGCTCTACAGATCCACCAGCTAATAGAGCTATGCTGGCGAGAAGGACAGATCCCACAGGATTTTAAAGATTCAGACATCATAACGCTGTACAAGAACAAGGGAGATCGGAGCGACTGTAACAACTATAGGGGTATCTCACTTCTGTGTATTGTTAGGGAAAGTATTTGCCAGAATTGTCCTGCACAGACTTCAAGTCCTGGGAGATCAAGTCTACCCCGAATCACAGTGCGGCTTCCGTCAGAACCGGTCTACCATTGATATGATATTCTCATTGCGACAGATGCAAGAAAAATGCCGGGAACAAAATCAGCCACTGTTTATTGCCTTCATTGACCTCACAAAGGCATTCGATTTGGTCAGTCGTGAGGGTCTGTTCAAAGCACTAAAGAAGATTGGCTGCCCACCAACTCTTCTGTCCATTGTGGAATCGTTCCACACAGGCATGAAGGGTATAATCAAGTTTGATGGCTCAACTTCAAAAGAGTTTGAAATCAAGAGCGGAGTTAAGCAAGGTTGTGTACTAGCCCCCACCCTCTTTGGGATATACTTTTCACTTCTACTGAAATATGCCTTTCGTGATCAGGATGACGGTATATACATTCACTCACGCTCAGATGGTGGCCTCTATAATGCTCAGAGATTGAAGGCCAAGACCAAAATTAGCAGGGTACTAATCAGAGAGTTGCTTTTTGCGGATGATGCTGCGATTACGACCCACTCTGAGGAAGAATTACAACATCTACTATCTGCATTCTCCAATGCTTGTTCTGAATTTGGTTTAACAATTAACAAAAAGAAGACACAGATTATGTCACAAGGTGCACATGGTGTACCATCAATCTTTATTGACGACGCCGAACTGGAGATAGTAGACCATTTTACATATCTAGGATCAGAGGTAAATAGCAAATTATCCCTCGATCAGGAAATCAACATCAGGATTGGCAAGGCAGCAACAACAATGAACATGTTAGCAAAAAGAGTCTGGGAGAACAGGAAGATTACTGCCAAAACAAAAGTCCTCGTCTACCAAGCCTGTGTCCTTAGTACTCTTCTTTATGGCAGTGAATCCTGGACAACTTACTCACGCCAAGAGAAACGTTTAAACAGCTTTCATATACGGTGTCTGCGTAGAATACTTGGTATTAAGTGGCAAGACAAAATCACAAATACTGAAGTATTGGAAAGATCAGGTTATGTGACGGTGTATTCCATGCTCAGTCTTCGTAGACTTAGATGGATAGGACATGTTAGGAGGATGGATGATGGTAGAATACCAAAGGACATCTTTTTTGGTGAATTACAGACGGGTAGGAGATCTCAGGGTCGGCCTCTACTACGATACAAAGATGTGTGTAAGCGGGACATGATTGATACAGGCATTGATAATGCACATTGGAAGCACGTCGCGCTGAACGTGTTGCATGGAGGGCAACTATCAGAAATGGAATAAAGACAAAGGAGAAAATGATTGCAGATAAAGCACACACAGAGCGTGAGAGACGTAAGGTGGTGCAAAATGGTGGAAATGACCATGTTTTCACATGCACCTACTGTGGGCAAACATTTGCAGCAAGAATTGGCCTTACCAGCCACACTCGCCAATGCCATGGATCGTAGTTATTAAGCCTTTTTGAAGCACAATGTACCAAGCTATTGTCTGTCAAGACGGTAAGGTGCCAATGTATGCAGTGTGCTGTGAAAACCTTCAATTTCGCCCTTCTTTGCTGTTAAAGTAGGTGCATACATCTGTGTGAGAGTTGTGTTATTTGGATGGCCTTTTAGTCTGACAGTGTCAGGGTCCTGTGTATGTAAGAAGTGATAGCACGACAGCTAGTTAATAGACAGTGACTTAAGACAGGTCACAAGCGACCACAGACTTTAGCCGGGGTCAATGACAGTAGGATACTACGCAGTACGTAGACGCCACGGCTTGACTGACTGGAGGTCAGGCAAGAAGCCCGTGGTCTGAGCCACGTGACGGGGGGAAGACTGGACAGAGAACGAGGCAGTGTGTGTGAGAGAACGGACAGAGACGGGCGTATTGAGATTAGGAGGAGCTGGACGAAAGAACGATAGAACGGTAGTGTTTGACGGATAGATGCGACGGGCGTGTGTGTGTCTGTATTCTAGTAGTGAACTAGCTGTGATGCGTGTGCGAGACAAGAGACTGATAGCTTATAGTGAGAAGTGCGATATTGTGTAAATATCTTCTACGAGACGGACCGAGTGTTTGGCCGTTCGTGACAATGATTGCCCGACCGTAAGCGTGGATTGTGGGGATGTGAAGTGTGTCGTGAGTAAACGTGTGGCCAGATTGCTATTATACACGGTACAGTGTAATAAGGTTTGTACAGGAAACATTCCCTGTTAGTTTCTGAGAGGGGTCATTGTTAATGTTGTGTGTGAACGTACTTAATATTATAAATTGCCTGTCCGAGCCCAGTGAGGAAGAGTGGAAAGATAGACATGTCTCTGACAAGGATTCTATCACTAACCGGGTTATTCTTCTTCTTCTTCAGCGTTCCGAGCCATTGAGGTTCTTTGCTGCAGATACAATCCGTCTCCATTCGTCTCTCTGGTTGACCTTCTCTTGCCAGTCGTTGATTCCAAGTGCTTGTAGGTCTTATATATATTATCTCTCCACCGTCTTCATGGTCTACCTCGGGGTCTACGGTCATTTATTTCCTGAGTGTAAGCGAGTTTTGTTTCCCTATTATCTTCAATTCTTTCTATATGCCCCAGCCATTGTAGTCTTAGCCTTCATGATACCAGTGATTAGTGGGGACTTAAACAGATCATAAATGTCTTTGTTACTTCTTCTTTTCCACTCTCCACTTTGTGTATCCCTAATGGGTCCAAAGATGCGTCTTAAAACTTTGTTCTCAAAGGTTTGTAGCAAGGCTTCGTCTCCTTTCGTTGTACTCCAGGTTTCAGAGCCATACAGCACAACTAGTCTGATCAGTGTTTTGTATATTGTGATTTTGGTGTTACGAGATAGCACCTTTGATTTTAGTAGATGTTGTTGTGCATAGTATATCTTATTTCCAGAATTGATTCTAGTTTGTGGAGTGGAGTGGCATTTTGTTTAGATAAAACAACTGCAAAAGATTTAATTAGGTATAAATAACCGGGTTATATCTAATTAAATCTTTTGCAGTTGTTTTATCTAAACAAAATGCCACTCCACTCTGGCCTCCGACATCTCTGACAGAATATATGAAAAGTCTTCCATCTTCAGTTGTAAAATGTCGCTTGCCTTTCCAGCGATGTTCACAAATTCCCAAAATTTGAATATTTAACCTGTCAACGTCATCACATACTACCTTAAACTTTCCCTCATACAGACTTCTCACATTCCACGTTCCTAGTCTCACTCTCCTTCTTAGTCTGCCACATGGGATTTCCTTGGTAACACCTTCGGGATTAACTCCGATGACGGCGTTAGCTAATTAAATTTTCTGAGTACAAAAACATGACTTACATATAAAACACTTATTGATTTAACAAAAGACAGATCAGTTTTACGAGATTAGTTGATCAGGTCCATTCTATTTACAAGTGATATTATAGTCAAGTAGGCGTTTTATACGAATGTTTACAAGTAACTGTAAAGCAAACATGATTGGGTACAAAATAAGTTAGGGCCGGATTTAGACTTAATAAGGCCGTAAGCTATTTGAAATATGGGGCCCTTTATAAGTCCAGATATTCTATGTCAGTGACAAATATGATTTTCGGATACCTAGAGGGTTAAACTGAAATACAATTAAGAAGTATATTAATAGTGAAATAATAAATCTTTAACTTAAAATCATTTTTATTCATAACAAACTTAAAAATGCAAGCTCTGGTAAAAAGAAACAAAAGTTCTTTTAAAAGGCACAATTTACAAAGGCTTATTATCTAATCTCTTGAAACATGTTATAAGAATTAAGGAATTATATTAAACTAAAATATTTTCTTTCTTGCCTCTGCCAGAGCAAAGTCACTGATGACATCATCAAATGATAAACTGCGTAGTTTGTCGCTTTCTATGCACATGAGACTGAGGGAACATAATTTATCTTGAGTCATTGTTGTTCTAAATTCATTTTTTATCCTCCTCAGCTGAGAAAAAGATCTTTCTCCAGAGCAATTTGCAACCATCATACTAAGAAACAATCTCAAAATTGCTTCTACATTAGGGAATGCTGATTGGACACGATCGTTAAATATTACCCTATACAGATCCTGATGTGTCAGACTATCTTGTTCCGCGGAACTATGGGCTTGACTATGTCTAACATATTGATGAAAATGCTTGACTTCTCCTACAAGATTCATGTCCACATCTTCAGGATATGTTTGGCATAAAGCACTAACTCCTTCATGAATATCTTCTTCTGTAGCTTCTAGTTTTGTTAAGAATGAAAACGTTTTTGCAGCATCATTGTATACTGAGGCCCTCTGTGCCAGACTTGACTCTAATGCATCCATCACAGGTATAAATGTTTTGATTCTGAACTTTTCTCTTGGCTCAAGGTTCTCTAAAGCATCATCTTCATCATCATTGATATGCCTTCTTCCATATCTTCTTTTCTTGTAATCAACATCAGGCAATTTCTTCTTTGCTTCTTCTTCAAAATGATCAAAAAGATCCCTGGAACCTTTAACAAAATCCGAAAGTGAAGCATACAATTTCCTACATACATCTAGACTAATTTGGGGGTCTTGCAGTGATTGACTAGTCTTGTGAAATTCATCCAGCAAGTAACTCCACAAACATAACAATACCATAAATTCAAACTCCTCTATTTTATTAAAAATGTTTATGGCTTGATGTCTTGTTTCGCCTTTCTCTGTAGTATCAATATGCAGCTGATGCAATGCAGAAATTATTCCATCATAACTATCAAGTATTGCACTTGTGGCCATTGAATGTGCTTCCCATCTAGTATTTGACAAAGACTTTGGAACTTTTGAATCATCTTTGAAGAATGACAACAGTACTGCCCATCTATGTGTAGATGATGAAAAGAAATTATATATTTCTTGAACAGTTCCAAAAAAGTTTACTGCCTCTAAACAACAGTCTACTGCTGCTCTACCAACAAGATTCAGGGAATGACCAGCACATGGAATATACATAGCATACTTGTTAATCTTCAATATTATTTCTTGCATACCCTTGTATTTGCCAGACATATTGGCAGCATTATCACACGACTGGCCTCGACACTTACTAAAATCTATTTTGCACTCTTTTGTAAGGTAGGTGTGCACCATCTTAGCCATACTTTCCCCTGTGTGGCTACAAATCTCTAGGAAAGTTAGAAAACGTTCAATAGGGAGCCCATCATCTGGTGAAACATACCTCACAATGACAGTGAGCTGATCAATATGGGACCGGTCTGGAGTGGAATCTACAGATAAACTGAAGTACCCGCAGTTCTTAAATCATCCAAGATTGAGTCTCTTACTTTATGTGCCATAATTTGGATAAATTCATCACATATTGTTTTAGAAAGATAAGATGTGACACCTGATCCTTTATTCCTAAATTTTTGTACATGGCTTGCTAGAAAAGGATCAAATTTTGCTATAAGTTCGGGTAATCCAAGGAAATTGCCATTGTGAGGAGAACCAAATGTTTCCTTATCTCCTCTGAAAGGTAAACCACGCTCTGCCATAGTAATTATGGCTGCTACAACTCGTTCAAGAACATTTTTCCAGTACTACCGTTTAATATTTATCTGTTCTGCTAGCTGGCAGTCAATTGTTGAGCCACGTTTTCTTGTAAGATATGTTACCTAAGCTGTTCTATGGTCTACAGAGTTTTCATGACTTTGAACTAAAAAGGTGTTGCGCCAATCACAAAATCCATCGGATGATAGTGGTGTAGAAGAATTTGAAAAGAGTGTACACACGAAACAGTATACACGTCCAGTTGCTGGCGAATATACTAACCATTCTCTGTAATATTTTTCACAATTAGCCCGTTTGGGATAGAACAAGCTTTTCGAGCAATATCTGTATTGGTTTGCAAAAAGCTTCTTTGATTTTTCAAATGAACCATTTGAGTGCTGACATTCTGACGGACCTTTTTCTACCCAGTATAAAATCTCATCTTTACTTAAATCACCCCATACCCCAACACCATTCTCTTTGTTTTTTGATGCTGAATCTTCTGTGCTTGTACTACTCTCTGGTTTATTAATCTTAATATTTGTTGCTTCATTCGTTGAAGTAGATTCTATACAACTAGATGTACCAGGCTCTGTATATCAGGAGTAGGGTGAATATCCTGTGACTGACTCACTGTGGTAGAGGCCTTTGGTTCATCAGGCCCCTTATCTATCTTTGTTAAGAAACTATCTAATTTTGTTATCTTGCTAAGCTCTTCTTCAGCTCTCTGCTTCTTTTTCCTCTTTTGAGCTCCACTTTTATAACTTCTGGTTGACATCTTGCAAACTGTGGGCAGACAAATCAACAATGGTTCCGCCACGTCACATGAATAAAAATTATTAAATCAACAACACAAATTATCTGTAGAAATTATTTGATATTTTGTATATTATTATTCTACATCTCCAGTGTTTCAATAAAAACAGACACTAGTGTGATATTATATGCTGGAATGCCGCCATTGTGAATTTTCCCGATTGTAAAGATGTAACCAGGTGGTCTCACAAAATATTATTTTTCCCACACCTCTGCATAACGAATCTTGCTAGAACCTTTATAGTTGTGTGAAAAAATGGACACATAATTCATAAATGCACAATAAAGTATAATTCTCTTGATAAGACATGTATCAATACAAATAAAACTGTGAACCAGTCAATTAAATTTCAGCAATGGACGATGGACAGGTTTGAAAACTGACTTGACTTTCATAAATTTTAAGTCATGTAGCACGATGAACAATAAATACAATAAATATAAAGCAATAAAATAAATATGTAATAGAATTTAAACGTATATAGATATTTTGTTTAACTTGATGATTTTAAATCTTCTTGTTTATTAAAAAAAATCAGACACCAATCTAATATGTCGCGATTCCGACATTATGAATTTAATAAGAGTACACACCACAACCGTGCTCAAAATTTTTTTTATTCTATGTCTTCTGCATAACGAATATTGTTGAAACTCAACATTTATATGTAAAATGGGATGCGCAGTGCGTGGTTCAAAAATGCATGTTAAATTAGCTTACCTTTGACAAATAAACAAGCCAAACAATAAACTTCCTTACCTTTGTCAAACAGTGAAAAATATTCTTCAAACAATTCACTTGCAATAGCTTTCAAGCATGCAGGATTGAAGAATAACCTTTTGACCCCTCGTTAAAGTTGTCATTCGCGATTTTCATAAAAACAGTTTCGTATTTATCCAATAGGAAACATGACAGGGTTATTTTCGTATACTGCACTCACGGGCCACAGGAAACGGTCAGCGGATCCGATGACCTTGAACTTTCCAAAAAAAGGCGTCCTCCGTTAGCAACGAAATGGCTAATAATAGTGCAGTATATTTAAGTATACATATATGACAATTGCTCACTCGGACAATATATTTAAGTATACATATATGACAATTGCTCACTCGGACAATATATTTAAGTATACATATATGACAATTGCTCACTCGGACAATATATTTAAGTATACATGTATGACAATTACTCACTCAAACAATATATTTAAGTATACATATATGACAATTGCTCACTCGGACAATATATTTAAGTATACATATATGACAATTGCTCACTCGGACAATATATTTAAGTATACATATATGACAATTGCTCACTCGGACAATATATTTAAGTATACATATATGACAATTGCTCACTCGGACAATATATTAAGTATACATATATGACAATTGCTCACTCGGACAATATATTTAAGTATACATATATGACAATTGCTCACTCGGACAATATATTTAAGTATACATATATGACAATTGCTCACTCGGACAATATATTTAAGTATACATATATGACAATTGCTCACTCGGACAATATATTTAAGTATACATATATGACAATTGCTCACTCGGACAATATATTTAAGTATACATATATGACAATTTCTCACTCGGACAATATATTTAAGTATACATATATGACAATTGCTCACTCGGACAATATATTAAGTATACATATATGACAATTGCTCACTCGGACAATATATTAAGTATACATATATGACAATTGCTCACTCGGACAATATATTAATTATACATATATGACAATTGCTCACTCGGACAATATATTAAGTATACATATATGACAATTGCTCACTCGGACAATATATTAAGTATACATATATGACAATTGCTCACTCGGACAATATATTAATTATACATATATGACAATTGCTCACTCGGACAATATATTAAGTATACATATATGACAATTGCTCACTCGGACAATATATTAAGTATACATATATGACAATTGCTCACTCGGACAATATATTAAGTATACATATATGACAATTGCTCACTCGGACAATATATTAAGTATACATATATGACAATTGCTCACTCGGACAATATATTAAGTATACATATATGACAATTGCTCACTCGGACATTATATTAAGTATACATATATGACAATTGCTCACTCGGACAATATATTAAGTATACATATATGACAATTGCTCACTCGGACAATATATTTAAGTATACATATATGAAATTGCTCACTCGGACAATATATTTAAGTATACATATATGACAATTGCTCACTCGGACAATATATTAAGTATACATATATGACAATTGCTCACTCGGACAATATATTAAGTATACATATATGACAATTGCTCACTCGGACAATATATTTAAGTATACATATATGACAATTGCTCACTCGGACAATATATTTAAGTATACATATATGACAATTGCTCACTCGGACAATATATTAAGTATACATATATGACAATTGCTCACATCGGACAATATATTTAAGTATACATATATGACAATTGCTCACTCGGACAATATATTTAAGTATACATATATGACAATTGCTCACTCGGACAATATATTTAAGTATACATATATGACAATTGCTCACTCGGACAATATATT
The DNA here is from genome assembly GCA_014155875.1 of Cepaea nemoralis. NCBI lineage: Eukaryota > Metazoa > Mollusca > Gastropoda > Stylommatophora > Helicidae > Cepaea > Cepaea nemoralis. The sequence goes on along the minus strand of JACEFZ010021239.1, from coordinate 346,468 downwards.
TAAGTATACATATATGACAATTGCTCACTCGGACAATATATTTAAGTATACATATATGACAATTGCTCACTCGGACAATAGTTTTTGGGGTCCCCACTTTCTTGGGGGCCCTAAGCTATAGCTTGTTTATCTTATACGTAAATCCTGCACCAAATAACAGTGACGCCAAGTAGATATTTTATGATTGGTTACAATTAATAGGGTCAAGTAGATATGTTATGATTGGTTACAATTAATAGGGTCAAGTAGATATGTTATGATTGGTTACAATTAATAGGGTCAAGTAGATATGTTATGATTGGCTACAATTAATAGGGTCAAGTAGATATGTTATGATTGGTTACAATTAATAGGGCCAAGTAGACATGTTATGATTGGTTACAATTAATAGAGTCAAGTAGATATGTTATGATTGGTTACAATTAATAGGGTCAAGTAGATATGTTATGATTGGTTACAATTAATAGGGTCAAGTAGATATGTTATGATTGGTTACAATTAATAGGGTCAAGTAGATATGTTATGATTGGTTACAATTAATAGGGTCAAGTAGATATGTTATGATTGGTTACAATTAATATAGTCAAGTAGATATGTAATGATTGGCTACAATTAATAGGGTCAAGTAGATATGTTATGATTGGTTACTATTAATAGAGTCAAGTAGATATGTTATGATTGGTTACAATTAATATAGTCAAGTAGATATGTTATGATTGGTTACAATTAATAGGGTCAAGTAGATATGTTATGATTGGTTACGATTAATAGGGTCAAGTAGATATGTTATGATTGGTTACATGTAATAGCAAGGTAAATCAGGAATGTAATGATTAGTTGAAATTAATAGAGTGTAGTAGACATGTTGCCGATCTTCCTGGTCTAGAGGTTACACGACTTTCTCCGTAATCTCGTATACTCTCGTAAAACGTGACGTTGCGCGCGGTACTCTCCGAGTCGGTATGTGAGCCGGTCGCTCAGAATGCAATGGCAAACTACTGAGCGTAATCTTGTCAAGAAATCCAAAATCAGCTGAAAGATGCAGATGTTGACAGCGATGTCCTGTAAAAGATATGCGAACAAAACAAAAAGTATTCATGTTGTGATTGGTTATAAGTAATAGTAAAGTCAAAAAGAGATTGTATGATTGGTTACATGTAATAGTAAGGTAAAGTAGTCATGTCATGATTGATTAAAATTAATAGTCAAGTAGGTATGCTATCATTGGTTAAAATTAATAGTTACGTAGGTATGCTATCATTGGTTAAAATTAATAGTCAAGTAGGTATGCTATCATTGGTTAAAAGTAGCAGCGTCAAGTAGACATGCTTTGATTGCTTACTAATTATAGTGCAGTCAAGTACACAAATTATGATTGGTTTCATTTGAGCAGTATCTCATTCTAAATACACGGATAATTCTTCAGGTGCTTAGTCCTCCTTCCATATACCATTCAGTAAGAATCTAAGCAAAGTATACGAACACCCTATCAACTGCGAGGTACTAAATGTGTGTATACAAGAATCAGTTATACAATACATACTATGTACCTAGATATTTTACCGTCAATGATTAGCCTGAGAAACTCTTCCGAACCTGGAGGGATTTTAAATGTTCTAGAGCCTGCATATCGGCCGTCTGAGTTTTTCGCCCTTATCTGAGAAGCCTAGATGTCCAACCCACTATCTACGATAAGCGGGTGTACACTTGTTTTTCTTATGTTGTAAAATCCCATGCCACCACATCGTCGGCAGTACCAGGTCTACCCAGGTAAGACTCCTCACAGGTCATGCAGTTCTAATCAAGACCTGACATTCGCCACAAGCCACGCAGCTACTCAACAGCCAAGTCACGCATATCAAGCTACGTCGCACCCACATACCACGCCTCACCTCAAAAACCGCATCGCACCCCACAAACCACGTCGCACCCCACAAACCACGTCGCACCCCACAAACCACGTCGCACCCCACAAGCCACATCGCTCTCCACAAGCCGAGCCGCATCCCACAAACAAAGTCGCAACACGCAAACCACACTCCACACCGCAAACCACTTCGCATCCCGCAAACCACGCTGCACCCCACAAACCACATCGCACCCCACAAACCACGTCGCACCACACAAACCACGTCGCACCCCACAAACCACGTCGCACCCCACAAACCACGTCGCATCCCGCAAACCACGCTGCACCCCACAAACCACATCGCACCCCACAAACCACTTCGCACCCCACAAACCACTTCGCATCCCGCAAACCACGCTGCACCCCACAAACCACATCGCACCCTACAAACCACTTCGCACCCCACAAACCATGTCGCACCCCACAAACCACGTCGCACCCCACAAACCACGCTGCACCCAACAAACCACGTCGCACCCAACAAACCACGTCGCACCCCACAAACCACGTCACACCCCACAAACCACTTCGCATCCCGCAAACCACGCTGCACCCCACAACCACATCGCACCCCACAAACCACTTCGCACCCCACAAACCACGTCGCACCCCACAAACCACTTCGCATCCCGCAAACCACGCAGCACCCCACAAACCACGTCGCACCCCACAAACCACTTCGCACCCCACAAACCACGTCGCACCCCACAAACCAAATCGCACCCCACAAACCACTTCGCATCCCGCAAACCACGCTGCACCCCACAAACCACGCTGCACCCAACAAACCACGTCGCACCCAACAAACCACGTCGCACCCCACAAACCACGTCACACCCCACAAACCACTTCGCATCCCGCAAACCACGCTGCACCCCACAAACCACATCGCACCCCACAAACCACTTCGCACCCCACAAACCACGTCGCACCCCACAAACCACTTCGCATCCCGCAAACCACGCAGCACCCCACAAACCACGTCGCACCCCACAAACCACTTCGCACCCCACAAACCACGTCGCACCCCACAAAAAAAATCGCACCCCACAAACCACTTCGCATCCCGCAAACCACGCTGCACCCCACAAACCACGTCGCACCCCACAAACCACTTCGCACCCCACAAACCACGTCGCACCCCACAAACCACTTCGCATCCCGCAAACCACGCAGCACCCCACAAACCACGTCGCACCCCACAAACCACTTCGCACCCCACAAACCACGTCGCACCCCACAAACCACATCGCACCCCACAAACAACGCAGCACCCCACAAACCACATCGCACCCCACAAACATCGCAGCACCCCACAAACCACGTCGCACCCCACAAACCACGTCGCACCCCACAAACCACGCAGCACCCCACAAACCACGCAGCACCCCACAAACCACGTCGCACCCCACAAACCACGCAGCACCCCACAAACCACGCAGCACCCCACAAACCACGTCGCACCCCACATACCACGCAGCACCCCACAAACCACGTCACACCCCACAAACCACGTCGCACCCCACAAACCACGCAACACCCCACAAACCACGTCGCACCCCACAAACCACGTCGCACCCCACAAACCACGTCGCACCCCACAAAACCACGTCGCACCCCACAAACCACGTCGCACCCCACAAACCACGTCGCACCCACAAACCACGTCGCACCCCACAAAACCACGCAGCACCCCACAAACCACGCTGCACCCCACAAACCACGTCGCACCCCACAAACCACGTCGCACCCCACAAACCACGTCGCACCCCACAAACCACTTCGCATCCCGCAAATCACGCTGCACCCCAAAAACCACATCGCACCCCACAAACCACCTCGCACCCCACAAACCACGTCGCACCCCACAAACCACTTCGCATCCCGCAAACCACGCAGCACCCCACAAACCACGTCGCACCCCACAAACCACTTCGCACCCCACAAACACGTCGCACCCCACAAACCACATCGCACCCCACAAACCACGCAGCACCCCACAAACCCGGCACCCCACAAACCACGTCGACCCCACAAACCACGCGACCCCACAAAACCGCACCCCACAAACCACACCCCCAAAACCACCAGCACCCCACAAACCACCGCACCCCACAAACCACGCGCACCCCAAAACACCAGCACCCCACAAACCCGCGCACCCCACAAACCACGTCGCACCCCACAAACCACGCGCACCCCACAAACCACGCAGCACCCCACAAACCACGTCGCACCCCACAAACACGTCGCACCCCACAAACCACGTCGCACCCCACAAACCACGCGCACCCCACAAACAACGTCGCACCCCACAAACCCACCCCCACAAACCCCCCACAAACCACGCGCACCCACAAACCACGCGCACCCCACAAACCAACGCAGCACCCCACAAACCACGCTGCACCCCACAAACCACGTCGCACCCCACAAACCACGCACCCCCACAAACCCAGCACCCCAACAAACCACCCACCAAACCACGCAGCACCCACAAACCACGTCGCACCCCACAAACCACGCGCACCCCACAAACCACGCACCCCACAAACCACTTCGCACCCCAAAACCACGCACACCCCACAAACCACGTCGCACCCCACAAACCACGTGCACCCACAAACCACGCACCCCACAAACCACGTCGCACCAAACAACCACGACCCCACAAACCACGCGCACCCCACAAACCACGTGCACCCCACATACCACGCAGCACCCCACAAACCACTCACACCCCACAAACCACGTCGCACCCCACAAACCACCACACCCCACAAACACGTCGCACCCACAAACCACGCAGCCCCCACAAACCACGCGCCCCCACAAACCACGCGCACCCCCAAACACCGCACCCCACAAACCACTCGCACCCCACAACCCGCCACCCCCAAACCACGTCGCACCCCACAAACCAGCACCCCCACAAACCACGCGCACCCCACAAACACGCGCACCCCACAAACCACGTCGCACCCCACAAACCACGCACCCCACAAACCACTCGCACCCCAAACCACGCAGCACCCCACAAACCACGTCGCACCCCACAAACCACTTCGCACCCCACAAACCACGTCGCACCCCACAAACCACTCGCACCCCACAAACCCGTCGCACCCCACAAACCACGTCGCACCCCACAAACCACGTCGCACCCCACAAACCCGCTGCCCCCACAAACCACGCGCCCCCAACAAACCACTTCGCATCCCGCAAACCACGCAGCACCCCACAAACCACGTCGCACCCCAAACCACTTCCCCCCACAAACCACGTCGCACCCCAAACCACTTCGCCCCACAAACCACGCAGCACCCCACAAACCACTCGCACCCCACAAACACGCAGCACCCCCAAAACCAGCACCCCACAACCACGCACCCCACAAACACCGCACCCCACAACCACACGCACCCCACAAACCACTCGCACCCACAAACCACGCGCACCCCACAAACCACGCGCACCCCACAAACCACGTCGCCACCCCACAAACCACGCAGCACCCCCACAAACCACATCGCACCCCACAAACAAACGCAGCACCCCACCAAACCACATCGCACCCCACAAACACGTCCGCACCACACAATCCAAGCAGCCACCCAACAAACCACGGCCACCCACAAACCACGTCCGGCACCCCACAAACCACGTCGCACCCCACAAACCCTTCGCATCCCGCAAACCACGGCCAGCACCCCACAACCACGTCGCACCCCACAAACCACGTCCGCACCAAAACAATCCACCGCAGCACCCCACAAACCCGCAAGTCACACCACAAAACCAAGTCGCACCCCCACAAACCACGCAGCACCCCACAAACCACGTCGCAGCCCCTACATACCACGCAGCACCCCACCAAGACCACGTCACACCCACAAACCACGTCGCACCCCACAAACCACGCAGCACCCCACAAACCACCGTTCGCACCCCACCAAACCACGCAGCACCCACAACCCACGTCGCACCCCACAAACCATGCAGCCAAACCCCACAAACCACGTCGCACCACACAAACAAACGTCGCACCCCACCAAACCAACGCAGCACCCTACAAACCACGCAGCACCCCACAAACCTACGTCGCACCCCACAACCACGTCGCACCCCACAAACTACGTCGCACCCCACAAACAACGTCGCACCCCACAAACCACGCAGCACCCCACAAAACCACATCGCACCCCACAAACCACGTCGCACCAAACATCCACGCAGCACCCCACAAACCACGCAGCACCCCACAAACCACGTCGCACCCCACAAACCACGCAGCACCCCACAAACCACATCGCACCCCACAAACAACGCAGCACCCCACAACCACATCGCACCCCACAAACCACGTCGCACCAAACAATCCACCAGCAGCACCCAACAAACCACGTCGCACCCAAACAACCACGTCGCACCCCACAAACCACGTCGCACCCCACAAACCACTTCGCATCCCGCAAACACCACGCAGCACCCCACAACCACGTCGCACCCCACAAACCACGTCGCACCAAACAATCCACGCAGCACCCCACAAACCACGCAGCACCCCACAAACCACGCTGCACCCCACAAACAACGCAGCACTCCACAACCAACGCAGCACCCCACAAACCACGCTGCACCCCACAAACCACGTCGCACCCCACAAACCACGTCGCACCCCACAAACCACGTCGCACCCCACAAACAACGTCGCACCCCACAAACCACGCAGCACCCCACAAACCACGCAGCACCCCACAAACTACGTCGCACCCCACAAACCACGTCGCACCCCACAAACTACGTCGCACCCCACAAACAACGTCGCACCCCACAAACCACGCAGCACCCCACAAACCACGCAGCACCCCACAAACCACGCTGCACCCCACAAACAACGCAGCACTCCACAACCAACGCAGCACCCCACAAACCACGCTGCACCCCACAAACCACGTCGCACCCCACAAACCACGTCGCACCCCACAAACTACGCAGCACCCCACAAACCACTTCGCACCCCACAGACCACGTCGCACCCCACAAACCACGCAGCACCCCACAAACCACGCAGCACCCCACAAACCACGTCGCACCCCACAAACCACTTCGCACCCCACAAACCACGTCGCACCCCACAAACCACATCGCACCCCACAAACAACGCAGCACCCCACAAACCACATCGCACCCCACAAACCACGTCGCACCAAACAATCCACGCAGCACCCCACAAACCACGCAGCACCCCACAAACCACGTCGCACCCCACAAACCACGCAGCACCCCACAAACCACATCGCACCCCACAAACAACGCAGCACCCCACAAACCACATCGCACCCCACAAACCACGTCGCACCAAAGAATCCACGCAGCACCCAACAAACCACGTCGCACCCAACAAACCACGTCGCACCCCACAAACCACGTCGCACCCCACAAACCACTTCGCATCCCGCAAACCACGCAGCACCCCACAAACCACGTCGCACCCCACAAACCACGTGGCACCAAACAATCCACGCAGCACCCCACAAATCACGCAGCACCCCACAAACCACGTCGCACCCCACAAACCACGCAGCACCCCACAAACCACGTCGCACCCCACATACCACGCAGCACCCCACAAACCACGTCGCACCCCACAAACCACGTCGCACCCCACAAACCACGCCGCACCCCACAAACCACGTCGCACCCCACAAACCACGTCGCACCCCACAAACCACGTCGCACCCCACAAACCACGCAGCACCCCACAAACCACGCTGCACCCAACAAACCACGTCGCACCCAACAAACCACGTCGCACCCCACAAACCACGTCACACCCCACAAACCACTTCGCATCCCGCAAACCACGCTGCACCCCACAAACCACATCGCACCCCACAAACCACTTCGCACCCCACAAACCACGTCGCACCCCACAAACCACTTCGCATCCCGCAAACCACGCAGCACCCCACAAACCACGTCGCACCCCACAAACCACTTCGCACCCCACAAACCACGTCGCACCCCACAAACCAAATCGCACCCCACAAACCACTTCGCATCCCGCAAACCACGCTGCACCCCACAAACCACGTCGCACCCCACAAACCACTTCGCACCCCACAAACCACGTCGCACCCCACAAACCACTTCGCATCCCGCAAACCACGCAGCACCCCACAAACCACGTCGCACCCCACAAACCACTTCGCACCCCACAAACCACGTCGCACCCCACAAACCAAATCGCACCCCACAAACAACGCAGCACCCCACAAACCACATCGCACCCCACAAACATCGCAGCACCCCACAAACCACGTCGCACCCCACAAACCACATCGCACCCCACAAACAACGCAGCACCCCACAAACCACATCGCACCCCACAAACCACGTCGCACCAAACAATCCACGCAGCACCCCACAAACCACGCAGCACCCCACAAACCACGTCGCACCCCACAAACCACGCAGCACCCCACAAACCACATCGCACCCCACAAACAACGCAGCACCCCACAAACCACATCGCACCCCACAAACCACGTCGCACCAAACAATCCACGCAGCACCCAACAAACCACGTCGCACCCAACAAACCACGTCGCACCCCACAAACCACGTCGCACCCCACAAACCACTTCGCATCCCGCAAACCACGCAGCACCCCACAAACCACGTCGCACCCCACAAACCACGTCGCACCAAACAATCCACGCAGCACCCCACAAACCACGCAGCACACCACAAACCACGTCGCACCCCACAAACCACGCAGCACCCCACAAACCACGTCGCACCCCACATACCACGCAGCACCCCACAAACCACGTCACACCCCACAAACCACGTCGCACCCCACAAACCACGCAGCACCCCACAAACCACGTCGCACCCCACAAACCACGCAGCACCCCACAAACCACGTCGCACCCCACAAACCATGCAGCACCCCACAAACCACGTCGCACCCCACAAACAACGTCGCACCCCACAAACCACGCAGCACCCCACAAACCACGCAGCACCCCACAAACTACGTCGCACCCCACAAACCACGTCGCACCCCACAACTACGTCGCACCCCACAAACAACGTCGCACCCCACAACCACGCAGCACCCCACAAACCACGCAGCACCCCACAAACCACGCTGCACCCCACAAACAACGCAGCACTCCACAACCAACGCAGCACCCCACAAACCACGCTGCACCCCACAAACCACGTCGCACCCCACAAACCACGTCGCACCCCACAAACTACGCAGCACCCCACAAACCACTTCGCACCCCACAGACCACGTCGCACCCCACAAACCACGCAGCACCCCACAAACCACGCAGCACCCCACAAACCACGTCGCACCCCACAAACCACTTCGCACCCCACAAACCACGTCGCACCCCACAAACCACATCGCACCCCACAAACAACGCAGCACCCCACAAACCACATCGCACCCCACAAACCACGTCGCACCAAACAATCCACGCAGCACCCCACAAACCACGCAGCACCCCACAAACCACGTCGCACCCCACAAACCACGCAGCACCCCACAAACCACATCGCACCCACAAACAACGCAGCACCCCACAAACCACATCGCACCCCACAAACCCACGTCGCACCAAACAATCCACGCAGCACCCAACAAACCACGTCGCACCCAACAAACCACGTCGCACCCCACAAACCACGTCGCACCCCACAAACCACTTCGCATCCCGCAAACCACGCAGCACCCCACAAACCACGTCGCACCCCACAAACCACGTGGCACCAAACAATCCACGCAGCACCCCACAAATCACGCAGCACCCCACAAACCACGTCACACCCCACAAACCACGTCACACCCCACAAACCACGCAGCACCCCACAAACCACGCAGCACCCCACAAACCACGCTGCACCCCACAAACAACGCAGCACTCCACAACCAACGCAGCACCCCACAAACCACGCTGCACCCCACAAACCACGTCGCACCCCACAAACCACGTCGCACCCCACAAACTACGCAGCACCCCACAAACCACGCAGCACCCCACAGACCACGTCGCACCCCACAAACCACGCAGCACCCCACAAACCACGCAGCACCCCACAAACCACGTCGCACCCCACAAACCACGTTGCACCCCACAAACCACGTCGCACCCACAACCACGCTGCACCCCACAAACAACGCAGCACCCCACAAACCACGCTGCACCCCACAAACAACGCAGCACCCCACAAACCACGTCGTACCCCACAAACCACGTCGTACCCCACAAACCACGCAGCACCCCACAAACAACGCAGCACCCACAAACCACGTCGCACCCCCACAAACAACGCAGCACCCCACAAACCACGTCGTACCCCACAAACAACGCAGCACCCCACAAACCACGCAGCACCCCACAAACCACGCAGCACCCCACAAACCACGTCGCACCCCACAAACCACTTCGCACCCCACAAACCACGTCGCACCCCACAAACCACATCGCACCCCACAAACAACGCAGCACCCCACAAACCACATCGCACCCCACAAACCACGTCGCACCAAACAATCCACGCAGCACCCCACAAACCACGCAGCACCCCACAAACCACGTCGCACCCCACAAACCACGCAGCACCCCACAAACCACATCGCACCCCACAAACAACGCAGCACCCCACAAACCACATCGCACCCCACAAACCACGTCGCACCAAAGAATCCACGCAGCACCCCACAAACCACATCGCACCCCACAAACCACGTCGCACCAAAGAATCCACGCAGCACCCAACAAACCACGTCGCACCCAACAAACCACGTCGCACCCCACAAACCACATCGCACCCCACAAACCACGTGGCACCAAACAATCCACGCAGCACCCCACAAATCACGCAGCACCCCACAAACCACTTCGCATCCCGCAAACCACGCAGCACCCCACAAACCACGTCGCACCCCACAAACCACTTCGCACCCCACAAACCACGTCGCACCCCACAAACCAAATCGCACCCCACAAACCACTTCGCATCCCGCAAACCACGCTGCACCCCACAAACCACGTCGCACCCCACAAACCACGTCGCACCCCACAAACCACGTCGCACCCCACAAACCACTTCGCATCCCGCAAACCACGCAGCACCCCACAAACCACGTCGCACCCCACAAACCACTTCGCACCCCACAAACCACGTCGCACCCCACAAACCAAATCGCACCCCACAAACAACGCAGCACCCCACAAACCACATCGCACCCCACAAACATCGCAGCACCCCACAAACCACGTCGCACCCCACAAACCACATCGCACCCCACAAACAACGCAGCACCCCACAAACCACATCGCACCCCACAAACCACGTCGCACCAAACAATCCACGCAGCACCCCACAAACCACGCAGCACCCCACAAACCACGTCGCACCCCACAAACCACGCAGCACCCCACAAACCACATCGCACCCCACAAACAACGCAGCACCCCACAAACCACATCGCACCCCACAAACCACGTCGCACCAAACAATCCACGCAGCACCCAACAAACCACGTCGCACCCAACAAACCACGTCGCACCCCACAAACCACGTCGCACCCCACAAACCACTTCGCATCCCGCAAACCACGCAGCACCCCACAAACCACGTCGCACCCCACAAACCACGTCGCACCAAACAATCCACGCAGCACCCCACAAACCACGCAGCACACCACAAACCACGTCGCACCCCACAAACCACGCAGCACCCCACAAACCACATCGCACCCCACAAACACGTCGCACCCCACAAACCACGCAGCACCCCACAAACCACGCAGCACCCCACAAACTACGTCGCACCCCACAAACCACGTCGCACCCCACAAACTACGTCGCACCCCACAAACAACGTCGCACCCCACAAACCACGCAGCACCCCACAAACCACGCAGCACCCCACAAACCACGCTGCACCCCACAAACAACGCAGCACTCCACAACCAACGCAGCACCCCACAAACCACGCTGCACCCCACAAACCACGTCGCACCCCACAAACCACGTCGCACCCCACAAACTACGCAGCACCCCACAAACCACTTCGCACCCCACAGACCACGTCGCACCCCACAAACCACGCAGCACCCCACAAACCACGCAGCACCCCACAAACCACGTCGCACCCCACAAACCACTTCGCACCCCACAAACCACGTCGCACCCCACAAACCACATCGCACCCCACAACAACGCAGCACCCCACAAACCACATCGCCCCCACAAACCACGTCGCACCAAACAATCCACGCAGCACCCCACAAACCACGCAGCACCCCACAAACCACGTCGCACCCCACAAACCACGCAGCACCCCACAAACCACATCGCACCCCACAAACAACGCAGCACCCCACAAACCACATCGCACCCCACAAACCACGTCGCACCAAACAATCCACGCAGCACCCAACAAACCACGTCGCACCCAACAAACCACGTCGCACCCCACAAACCACGTCGCACCCCACAAACCACTTCGCATCCCGCAAACCACGCAGCACCCCACAAACCACGTCGCACCCCACAAACCACGTGGCACCAAACAATCCACGCAGCACCCCACAAATCACGCAGCACCCCACAAACCACGTCGCACCCCACAAACCACGCAGCACCCCACAAACCACGTCGCACCCCACATACCACGCAGCACCCCACAAACCACGTCACACCCCACAAACCACGTCGCACCCCACAAACCACGCAGCACCCCACAAACCACGTCGCACCCCACAAACCACGCAGCACCCCACAAACCACGTCGCACCCCACAAACCACGCAGCACCCCACAAACCACGTCGCACCCCACAAACCACGTCGCACCCCACAAACCACGTCGCACCCCACAAACAACGTCGCACCCCACAAACCACGCAGCACCCCACAAACCACGCAGCACCCCACAAACCACGTCGCACCCCACAAACCACGTCGCACCCCACAAACTACGTCGCACCCCACAAACAATGTCGCACCCCACAAACCACGCAGCACCCCACAAACCACGCAGCACCCCACAAACCACGCTGCACCCCACAAACAACGCAGCACTCCACAACCAACGCAGCACCCCACAAACCACGCTGCACCCCACAAACCACGTCGCACCCCACAAACCACGTCGCACCCCACAAACCACGCAGCACCCCACAAACCACGCAGCACCCCACAGACCACGTCGCACCCCACAAACCACGCAGCACCCCACAAACCACGCAGCACCCCACAAACCACGTCGCACCCCACAAACCACGTTGCACCCCACAAACCACGTCGCACCCCACAAACCACGCTGCACCCCACAAACAACGCAGCACCCCACAAACCACGCTGCACCCCACAAACAACGCAGCACCCCACAAACCACGTCGTACCCCACAAACCACGTCGTACCCCACAAACCACGCAGCACCCCACAAACAACGCAGCACCCCACAAACCACGTCGCACCCCCACAAACAACGCAGCACCCCACAAACCACGTCGTACCCCACAAACAACGCAGCACCCCACAAACCACGTCGCACCCCACAAACCACGTCGCACCTCACAAACCACGTCGCACCCCACAAACCACGCACACCCCACAAACAACGCAGCACCCCACAAACCATGCAGCACCCCACAAACCACGCAGCACCCCACAAACCACGCTGCACCCCACAAACAACGCAGCACCCCACAAACCACGCTGCACCCCACAAACCACGTCGCACCCCACAAACAACGCAGCACCCCACAAAAAAACGAAGCACCCCACAAACCACGTCGCACCCCACAAACAACGCAGCACCCACAAACCACGTCGTACCCCACAAACAACGCAGCACCCCACAAACCACGTCACACCCCACAAACCACGCAGCACCCCACAAACCACGTCGTACCCCACAAACCACGCAGCACCCCACAAACCACGTCGCACCCCACAAACCACTTCGCATCCCGCAAACCACGCAGCACCCCACAAACCACGTCGCACCCCACAAACCACTTCGCACCCCACAAACCACGTCGCACCCCACAAACCACATCGCACCCCACAAACAACGCAGCACCCCACAAACCACATCGCACCCCACAAACAACGCAGCACCCCACAAACCACGTCGCACCCCACAAACCACGTCGCACCAAACAATCCACGCAGCACCCCACAAACCACGCAGCACCCCACAAACCACGTCGCACCCCACAAACCACGCAGCACCCCACAAACCACGTCGCAATCCACATACCACGCAGCACCCCACAAACCACGTCGCACCCCACAAACCACGCAGCACCCCACAAACCACGTCGCACCCCACAAACCACGTCGCACCCCACAAACCACGTCGCACCCCACAAACCACGCAGCACCCCACAAACCACGTCGCACCCCACAAACCACGCAGCACCCCACAAACCACGTCGCACCCAACAAACCACGCAGCACCCCACAAACCACGTTGCACCCCACAAACCACGTCGCACCCCACAAACCACGTCGCACCCCACAAACCACGCAGCACCCCACAAACCACGCAGCACCCCACAAACCACGCTGCACCCCACAAACAACGCAGCACCCCACAACCAACGCAGCACCCCACAAACCACGCTGCACCCCACAAACCACGTCGCACCCCACAAACCACGTCGCACCCCACAAACCACGCAGCACCCCACAAACCACGCAGCACCCCACAAACCACGTCGCACCCCACAAACCACGCAGCACCCCACAAACCACGCAGCACCCCACAAACCACGTCGCACCACACAAACCACGTCGCACCTCACAAACCACGTCGCACCCCACAAACCACGCAGCACCCCACAAACCACGCAGCACCCCACAAACCACGCTGCACCCCACAAACAACGCAGCACCCCACAAACCACGTCGTACCCCACAAACCACGTCGTACCCCACAAACCACGTCGCACCCCACAAACCACGCAGCACCCCACAAACAACGTAGCACCCCACAAACCACGTCGCACCCCACAAACAACGCAGCACCCCACAAACCACGTCGTACCCCACAAACAACGCAGCACCCCACAAACCACGACGCACCCCACAAACCACGACGCACCTCACAAACCACGTCGCACCCCACAAACCACGCACACCCCACAAACCACGCAGCACCCCACAAACCACGCAGCACCCCACAAACCACGCAGCACCCCACAAACCACGCTGCACCCCACAAACAACGCAGCACCCCACAAAACCACGCTGCACCCCACAAACCACGTCGCACCCCACAAACAACGCAGCACCCCACAAAAAACGCAGCACCCCACAAACCACGTCGCACCCCACAAACAACGCTGCACCCCACAAACCACGTCGCACCCCACAAACAACGCAGCACCCCACAAAAAAACGCAGCACCCCACAAACCACGTCGTACCCCACAAACCACGCAGCACCCCACAAACCACGTCGCACCCCACAAACCACGCAGCACCCCACAAATCACGCAGCACCCCACAAATCACGCAGCACCCCACACACCACGCAGCACCCCACAAACCACACTGCGCAAAACAAACCACGTCGTACCCATCAAACAACGTCGCTCTCCACAAGCCGAGCCAAACCCCACATACAATGCCGTAACACGCAAACCTCACCGCACCATGCAAACCACTTCGCATCCCGCAAACCACGCCAAACCCCAAAACCTCACGCCGCACTCCGCAAACCACGCCACACCCACAAACCACGCCGCACCCCACAAACCACGCATATTAACATTATGATTAGCAAGTTCCAGAAACAGAACGCTAGCTGAGTTATGTTGAGTGGACATGTAATATTTTCCCATATACGGATACGCTTATCTTGTATTATAGTTACATTTCCTGTATATTTGTTGTTGGCTGATAACGATTCCTATCGAAACGTTGGACTTTGAACTTAAATATCACAATAAGATTATTATAGCATTTTGGATCAAGGAACAAAAAATATACTGACAAACTACAATTTCTGCACAACTAGTAAGACTGGCTGATACAAAGTATAATAATAATAATCTTCTTCTTCTTCTTCTTCTTCTTCTTCTTCTTCTTCTTCTTCTTCTTCTTCTTCTTCTTCTTCTTCTTCTTCTTCTTCTTCTTCTTCTTCTTCTTCTTCTTCTTCAGCGTTCCGAGCCATTGAGGTTCTTTGCTGCAAATACAATCCGCCTCCATTCGTCTCTCTGGTTGACCTTCTCTTGCCAGTCGCTGATTCCCAGTGCTTGTAGGTCTGTATGTATTATCTCTCCACCGTCTTCTCGGTCTACCTCGGGGTCTACGGTCATTTATTTCCTGAGTGTAAGCGAGTTTTGTTTCCCTATTATCTTCCATTCTTTCTATATGCCCCAGCCATTGTAGTCTATTAGCCTTCATGATACCAGTGATTAGCGGGTACTTAAACAGATCATAAATGTCTTTGTTACTTCTTCTTTTCCACTCTCCACTTTGTGTATCCCTAATGTGTTCAAAGATGCGTCTTAAAACTTTGTTCTCAAAGGTTTGTAGTAAGGCTTCGTCTCCTTTCGTTGTACTCCAGGTATCAGAGCCATACAGCACAACTGGTACAAAGTATAATACCTCTGAAAAAGAAATACTTTGTCCACATTAATTATCAGACGGGCGTATAAAAAGTATATTGTCTCTGAAAATGAAATACTTTGTCCACATGAAATATCAGACTGGCGTATAAATAATATATTGTCTCTGAAAATGAAATACTTTGTCCACATGAAATATCAGACTGGCGTATAAATAATATATTGTCTCTGAAAATGAAATACTTGGCCACATTAAATGTCAAAATAACGTCTAAACAGCATAATGACTCTGAAAATGAAATACTGTGGGCACATTATATATCACACTGGCTTACAAAGAACCGTAGGAATAACAGGCTGGGGTCGATCAAGACGAAGAAGGATTTACGACATTAAAATCAACGTTGGCATAAAAATCCATGAGATAGGGAAACGCAGAACGTGAAGAGTGTTTCATGATGCCGTGACGAGAGCGGTGTTCTGTAAATGATCTGCTGCTAGTCGATGATGGGAAGCTTTCGATCGAAATGCTGGTTTTTATGTATGCTCACGTTTATCGAACTGCCTAGAACATTCTAAGTTAAGTTTGTACTTTCTGTCAAGCCCCGACAGATGTTAGCCGTGTCTATCGATACTGTGTTGTAGTGTATAATTACTGACAGTTAAGAACACGTATTGATTCCCCGAGCTGGCTATGAACCGACCAAGAGTGGATATCGTTAAAGATCTTGTACACGCGCTACTTACAGAGAAATATCAATTGGGGAACCCTTTGAGACCCCAAGACAGTTCTTAAATAAACACACATCCCACTCGGTAACTATAGCTTTTCATTTGTATGTTGACTAGTGTGTCATCTAGTCTATTTCTTTTACTGTGAGCTGCACTGTGGTAAACGCTCCCACGGCGGCCAGAGGAAACGCTTTTAAGACACTTTGAAGATCTCACTAAAAGCTTTTGGAATTCATCACGACACTTGGGAGACTGCTGCCAAAGACCGAAATTAGTGACGTACGCCGTTACGTAACGTGGTCATTTTTGAAGCAAACAGGACTGCATGAATTCTGGGAAAAAAATTATGGACAAAACAAAAGACCACTGCAGGAGATTCTCCTGGTCATCATCATTCTTGATGGACAAACACCACTTCTTTCCTGGCATATTTCGCTGCATCTCGTCAGGTACATACTGCAGAAATCCCACAACTTACGTGAATTAACTAGATAAATCCTTCAAGTTGAAATATACACATATTCGCACAGTAATGTCGATTGTCTACCACGGTAATTTTAAGCTGACTAACATGTCTTTCTGTTTGCACAATTCTTACTTGCGTTGATTGATCACAATTGCTTCTGCAAACTTTAACAAGCGAGTATTTTGTGTGTTAAACAACACGTGAAAGGCAGTGTCTTTGTCCACCACATGGCCGCTTTCGATAATGTGCCTACCAATTGAAGACGCCGGGAGCTTCCGGTGTGTCGGCCCCACGAGGCTAGCATCTCCTGTGTGTTGTATCTTGTTGACCCATTGAGGTATGTGTTCTGACACTCGTTTGTTAATCTGTCTCTGTGTTCTACCAATGTAGAAGGTCAGGCATCTACATGTGAATTGGTAAATACAATTGTTTGTGGCGTACAGAGGAACAGGCTCTTTGACTGCTGGTGTAGGAATCGGTACGGTTTTATATCTAATGACTGGAGTTGCAGCACAGAATGTTCGGCCTACTGCTGTAGTAAGCCGGTCTTGTAGACGTTGCATTACGTCATCCCCTCGAAAGGTTAGCTGGATGAATACCTTGAGGTTAGGGACTGGTTTTGGTTTGGGCTGTTGGCAGTGGCTCTTTATAAATCCTGTGGAGTACCCATTCAGGTTTAAGACATTCTTCAGAGTTTCAAATTCCTCCCGTGGTAGATAATTGACATTACTGTGCGAATATGTGTATATTTCAACTTGAAGGATTTATCTAGTTAATTCACGTAAGTTGTGTGATTTCTGCAGTATGTACCTGACGAGATGCAGCCAAATATGCCAGGCAATAAATCGTGCAATCTATTGTTTGTGTCTTCGTTATTCAAATTCACTATGAGAAAACATTGTTTTGAACACTTCATTCTTCTACTTCTTCACTTTACATGCGTGTTTATTTTTTAACTGTACAGAAGCAACTAGACGCTTCCACTACTGGTATTTCTTAAAGAAGTGAATGGAAGAAAACGAGAAGGAGAAATAGTTTGCCTTATTAGAAGTAAATGACAAGTGACAACATTGGCGTTTTAGATACAGCCTTCGTCAGCACATAAACAATCAACACACACTAATACAATTACATAAAAAATGCAACATTTACTTAGCTAAGGCGATCAATGTGACCCTCTCTTCGACTGCCTTGTGTGTGGTTGTGCGTTATACGCTGGCCTATGACGACCAGCGTTGATTTCATTCGACACAACAGTGTATTTAGTGTTGGCAAACGGTCTGCTTACCATCGACAAAAGCCGGTTGATAGGCAGATTCAGGATCTGGTGTCTCTAATTCATGCTTGTCCCGAAACTCCCGTGGTCGCTACTGATATATAAAATACGTACGAGCACAATGAAGATCATGGCATTGAAAATAAGCAAGTGCATAAGGACGCGGCTTGGAGCACCACCATGCCTCAGGACTGTCACACTATATCGCAAGCAGAGTAAGCTCGTTAGAATTCAAAGTCGGAAAAGCCAGAAGAGCGATAATGCTGCGCGAGTGTGCAGATAAACAGACTTTATAACAGAACAAACAGACTTTATTTTCAAAGGGTAACAAATTGGGCACGCAGGCCCGTCTTACATTCGGCCCTTCCAATCATTCATCTTTCTTTCATCAACAGTGCATAGGAAAAAAACATTGTCACATGAATTTTGTAAACATAAACAATGCATATTACTATGTTATGAGACACATCCACCACCCACCCACACATCCCCCATTCACTCCAACTTCCCCACCCAACCACACACACATACAATACATTCCCCACCCATCCACCACATCCCTACACCTACACATCTCCAAACCCTCACACACCTCTCACCCACCACACATCCCATCCACCCACACCCCAAGCACACATACATTCAATAACCCACACATCCCCCACCTACACACATCTCCCCACCCACTCACATATCCTCTACCCGTCCCATTTCCCACCAACAATCACTCACCCAATATCCTCCTCCACCCACACACCTCCAACCACCCAACCAAACACACATTCCTCAGCCACACACATGTCTCCCCGTCAACTCACATATTCCGCACCTACCCACACACAAATTCCGCACTCACCCACATAATCTCCCATCTCCCCCAGCCCACTCACAGATCCCGAGCCCGCACCTACAAACATCCCCCACCATCTCCTAACCTGCACACACTCACCCACCCACATATCCTCTACCCACCCACACATCCTCTACCCACCCATCCCACAACCAAACATCCCTTAACCACACACCCTTACTCATATACAATCACCCACCCACACATCCTCTACCCAACCACACATCATCCACCCAACCACACATCCTCCATCCACCCATTCCCCCAGCCACACATCCCTTAACCACACACCCCTACCAATATACACACACATCCCCACCCACGCACAATCTCCCCACCCATACAAACATACCTCACACACATCCCCACCAACCAACACATTCCCCATTCACAAACACACACCTCCCATCCACGCACACACAACCCATACATTCATCCCCTCACACATCCCTAGACACACGTACTTATCCCTCAACCACTAACACCCACACATCCCTTACCCACTCATCAACACATACATCTCCTATCTACCCACCCACACTCACACATCCCAACCACCCATCTAAGCACACATCCCCCACCCTCACACACATCCTTCACCCACCCACAAACCCAACCACACCTTCACCCACCCACACAAACATCATTTAACCACACCCAGCTCCCCTCCCACACAATACCACACCCACACACATCCCAAAGACACATCCCTCACCCACACACACATCTATCCACACATCTCCTACCCATCCACACATCCCCCAACTACAATCACCCTCACTACCCACACATACATCCTTCATTCAGCCACACACACACACACACACACACACACATTCAGCAGATGAAGCAGTCAGTACCTCACAGCCCGCCCTGAGAACGGGAAGGAAGTAAAAGTCGTCAGTGTGGTCGAAGATGCCCAGACAGCACTCAACTGCAGGAAGTCATGCGGCACACAGTCGGATAGAAGAGGGTTCGGGCACTTTGACAGAGCTCCGATGTGGTCCACGGCGACGACTAAGGAACGCAGAGACATGGTGGTTCAGGAGATCCGAGAGGGAGAGGACGAAGAGAGAGTGCGAATGGCTGCCCATCAGGCGCAGCAGGGATAGTGGATGTTATGGGAAGGGATAGTGCAGAAGTCCCTAACCTGGAATGAGATATGGCGTATGGCACCACTGCCCTTAAGTTTCGTCGTCAGATCCCTCTACGATGTCTTACCATCAGCTGTCAACCTGGTCAAGAGGGGTAAAGCCACCGATACCATCCTGTCCCCTCTGTAATAAGATCCAGACAGCGGAGCACGTACTGTCCGCATGCGAAGTAGCTCTATGCCAAGGCTGATTCACATGGCGCTACAACAAAGTCCTTGCTGAGTTGGCAGCCATAGTGGATGTAGCCAGAGGGCGACAGAGGGGCCAGGCCGAGACCGCTGGGGATTTACTTCGTCAAAGCTGGGCAGCAACTCAGAGACAACGAAGGCTGCGCTGCCAACCTACCGTCCATGTTTGGCGCGGGTGACTGGGAGCTGACCGTGGACCTAAAGTGTCGTGGGGAATACCTTGAGGTGAACCGAAAGTTTAGCTTTCCATCTGACATCGTGCTTCACTCCTCGTCGGCCAAACAGCTGGTTGAGTTGACAGTCCCTTATGAATCGAATATAGAGGAGCAGCACGTGTACAAGATGAAGAAGTACGGTAACATGGTTGCTAGTCAGAAACAGGAAGGGTACAGTGTCAGGCTATTTGCCGTTGAGGTAGGCGCAAGAGGTTTAGTATCCCACTCCGTGTACGATATGGTAAAGCAGATGGGCATAAAAGGACAAGCTAGAACTCGAGCAAAATAAAAAGTCCTCGTGCTGGACTTGTGATTTTATAGACGAATGCTGAAAATGATGTGGACAGCCAAAAATAGCAATAAGGACGTTTTAAGGGTTTTGAGTCGGAAAAACAACATATCACAAACATTAGAAAGAGGAGTTATTATTTTTTGGCCACGTTATGAGAAGACAAACACTGAAACATGTGACCACCGGAATGATTTGCGGAAGACAGCGTGAGAAGATTCTTGACAGTCTTGTGCCAAGGTACAGAAGGGAGTCAACACACGAATTGATCCATGACATCGGAGATCGCAATTTGTGGAGAGGCATGATCGCCCACGTCAACGGGCAAGGCACTGAATGATGATGATATTTACATTTAAATCTTATATGAACTATCTTTTGATGGACATTATGCTACAAATGTCAAACATGCATGCTTACTGCAACGAACGAGCGTAAAATCATAACCAAGATGAGATGTCTTTGAAGAACTGCTGGGTTTCTGAAACCAGCTATGCAATTAAATAAAGAACAACAAATTAATGGTTTGGCTACCTCCAAGAATTCCCTAGTGAAATATACCGCATAAAGAGCAAGGGGAAGACCGTGTAAAAGATGGAGTGGTGGTATCAATAACAACCCTAGAGCGGTTCCAACTTCACAGCATCGGGTCATCCCCATTATGCTCCGTTACCATGCTAGTGAGTACCATAAAATGCTCCTCATTGCCCCATGTGAAAAGTGTATCAGACAGGAGTCTCGACGAACCAACAGCCCGCATAATGCCGCCGCCAGAATGTCAATACAAAAGTCCTCCCCGAAAAATACAGTTCATCTTAGATGGAAGCGGCAGTCAATAGAAAACCAGCAGCCACACATTGCTGCATAAAGCAAACCAGTCAGTTCTGGGACAAAGCCGGCCACCATTACTCCGAACATGCAGTTCACACTCCTAACAACCGCAGATAGATGTAAAAGCATTTCACACAATATTCACATCTCACAGTGTCGCGCCACGCACTCAACTCAGTAGCAGGGCGACTGGACCATACACTTCCCGTCCAACATGAGGAAAATGCGAATGCAAACGGTAGCCACGAGAATAAACAAACCAGAGGCCTTAATCATTTAAATGCCTATCCTCCGTGTTCGGGACCGGAAGTCCTTAGGGCAATTAATATCAACCTACAAAGCGCACTGGAAGTTGCGCAAAAAATCCTAGCCTTAGTTGCCCGGGCTCAAGACGCCTACCCCATGTCCTACACGGCTAGGTACTACAGGCAGTAGATGACAGTTGACAGTAATAATGGGCGGACATAGGGACAGCTGCTGGAGATAACAAGAGATACGACGGCTGGGCGTGGTTTGGTTGAGGATCCTATGTCCCAATGAGGGATGAAGGACAGAAGAAGAACATTTACGAATTCAAAGACATTGTATAATCACACAAAATGACACTACCCAGTGCCATCCATCGAGGAATGGAGCGTCAGCTATTTCTCCCCCGACGGTTGACGGCAACGGTGATTGATGACGATGGTGAGGATGACATATTCCAACGTTCGACAAAAGCAGTCTGCATATAGTTACCTCGCGATTTGTAAATCAATTTCTGTAATAAGATGTTTAACCCTTGCATTTGTTCTCTCTTTGTTAGTCAAATAAACAGTTAGTTCTTTATACTTTACAGGACGTTGCAGTCAACCCCAGCACGTTTTGGCTGTTTGCGATATCTTTGCAAGTTTACGCTCAATTGTTTGCCATTGCTTTGTGAATAACCGGCACTCATACCATTTTGTGAAAACCAGAGCAAGACGAGTTACTCTCATACTTCCTTTAGTAGAAATATACGAGAATGAATATAGCAATGTATCATAGAAATGAATCAACCATGTATAGACGCACCCATTGATTTCTTCTGAAACCGCTATTAAGATTTGTTTTAGAAACGCACTAACCTTATCCAAAAAGAACTGTAAAGCATAAACCACTTCAAATGCAAACCAAGGACAAGTAAATCAATTTACACACGGCTTTCTATGTTGTTATTTTAAATTTCGACAAATCGTTTCCAAATAGTTCATTTTGCAATGAATCGATGCACCTCATTCGCCCGCCCGTTGTCTTCAAAGCGAGATAATCAGTGGGGACTTGTCAGTAAATTTAATACAGCCCCAGTTATTGGCGTTTCGACAAGAATGTATGACCAGTGGACTAATCCTGGTTGAGTTTTAAATTGCGTTGTTTTAATTATGTGGTTAGGTAACATTTCCTTTCTCTATGCCCCTAAGTGTA
>JACEFZ010021239.1:307500-317500 GCA_014155875.1 Cepaea nemoralis | reverse complement strand
GAGCTTTCTGCATCAGCTTATCACACAGAGTATCTTAGCAACTAGATTATATGCTGATAATGTGGACATAGGTTATCACTGAATGTTTCAGACAAGGAAGTATGCTGAAGTATACCATACTGACTTATGTTTGTCAAGGGAAAACATCACGGAATTGGGGTGTCCAAGAAGAGAGGCATTGGAGAATATAGTGACGACTGGAAATATCAACTGAAAGGGAGGCCGACTAAGAGAAATGATCCTGGAGGATTGAGAAGGTGGAACAGAGGAATATCATCAGCAAAGACCAAAATATGTGGAGAGACAAGAACGCCTAAGCCAGCTGGCAGGGCACTTGATGATGATGATGAAGTGCCCATCTGGCTGGTTGTCGCCATAAGATAAATGGAGTGTGGTGCAAAAGCGTGGACAGATGACATTGCTGAACTAACACAATTACCTGCTGTAATACGTGTTGTATTACGTGTGCTGTATTACGTGGCTAAAAACTGTGTGACTGTATTACGTGTGCTGTGTTACTTGGCTAAAAACTATGGCCACATACAAATAGATAATATGACCATTAAAAAAACGGAAACATACAAATACCTGGGTACAATTTTCAACTGCTCCAACATCATAAGGGAAGAAATACAAACTAGAATCACTTCTGGAAATAAGATATACTATGCACTACAACATCTATTAAAATCAAATGCGCTATCTCGTAACACCAAAATCACAATATACAAAACATTGATCAGACCAGTTGTGCTGTATGACTTTGAAACCTGGAGTACAACGAAAGGAGACGAAGCCTTATTACAAACCTTTGAGAACAAAATTTTAAGACGCATCTTTGGACCCATTAGAGATACACAAAGTTGAGAGTGGAAAAGAAGAAGTAACAAAGACATTTATTATCTGTTTAAGTCCCCGCTAATCACTGGTATCATGAAGGTTAATAGACTACAATGGCTGGGGCATATAGAAAAAATGGAAGATAATAGTGAAACAAAACTAGCTTACACTCAGGAAATAAATGACCGTAGACCCCGAGGTAGACCAAGAAGACGGTGGAGAGATAATTTATATACAGACCTACAAGCACTTGGAATCAACGACTGGCAAGAGAAGGTCAACCAGAGAGACGAATGGAGACGGATTGTATCTGCAGCAAAGAACCTCAATGGCTCGAACGCTGAAGAAGAAGAAGAAGAAGAAGAAGAAGAAGAAGAAGAAGAAGAAGAAGAAGAAGAAGAGAAGAAGAAGAAGAAGAAGAAGAAGAAGAAGAAGAAGAAGAAGAAGAAGAAGAAGAAGAAGAAGAAGAAGAAGAAGAAGAAGAAGAAGAAGACGCATAAGAAGAAGAAGAGAAGAAGAAGACGAAGAAGAAGAAGAAGAAGAAGAAGAAGAAGAAGAAGAAGAAGAAGAAGAAGAAGAAGAAGAAGAAGAAGAAGAAGAAGAAGAAGAAGAAGAAGAAGAAGAAGAAGATTACGTGTTCGAATCTTCGTGGAGGCGAAGATTCGTTAACAATGACCCTGGGTTGCGAGGTTGGCCCAGATTAGAATGGCTGCCGTAAATGTTCCCCGAAGTAAAGGCGACCGGCGTGACAATGACCCCATTGGTAGCACGCCTATAGAAAGTGTAACCGACCACAAGGCACTGGGTCTTACCATAGATCAAAATCTAACCTTTAACTCACATTCATGCTCTCGTAAAACAAATAGCCAAAATAGTATACCAACTTGCCAAAATTAACAACTTCCTTGACGAAAACACAAGAAAGATATTCTATACTTCCCATATACAAACACATATTGATTATCGCTCCACAATCTGGGATGGATGATCCAAATCAATAAAACAAACGCCTATATTCACCCAGAAAAGGGCAGTGCGTTTAATTAATGGTGAAAAAGCTTACCGACAATTCTAACGTACATAAACGTCTTGGGTTATCGCCACTCCACAAACGACTACTTTTTAATAAGGCCAAACTAATTCACAAAATCCTATTTCAAAATGCTCCAAGCTACCCTTGGCCATTGTTTAAATATAATGCAAGATATAACGAACTACTAAATATACTTCATGTCCCTAAACCTAGGATAGACTCATATAAAACAAGCTTAGCATACTCTGCTGCTCAGTTGTGGAACATTCTTCCACAAGAAATCAAAGACACCACCAATCATGACACATACATTCGCAACCTGCTTGAACACTACCTCAGTACAGACTACCATTCCCCATAAACCCCATTATTTCAAACGACAACTAGCCAAAATACATTCCCATATGTATGGCACGTTACATTTTCCTTAGGTATTTATAATGCTCATGTAAAACATTGCTTCAGTGAGTCATTTGTTATTGATTATTTTTCATGCGATTTAATGCTTATTGTTCTTTTGTTGTCAAAAATTTGCTTCATAAGTGGTGTTGAATAAAAGCATGTATGAGAGGAAATAGAGAAGAAAGGTAGAATTGAAAATAAAGATTTTCGTTCGTTCGTTCGTTCGTTCGTTCGTTCGTTCGACGTCCGATTGGTCTGTGGAAATATGGTTCGGGGTAACATACACGCAAGGACCTCAAGGGATGGGACCACCTGTTCAGTTATGTGATTATTGATATCCTTCTCGCTGCAGTTTATGTTGCTGCTGCTTCTGCTTCGACGTCTGACTATATGTGTGTGTTTAATTGGCACCTTGCCGTCTTGACAGACGATAGTTTGTGCTTTAAAAAGGCATAATAACGTTTACCTATGGCGGTAACGAGTGTGACTGATAAGGCCAATTCGCGCTGTAAATGTTCGTTCACAGTGGGTGCATGTAAACACGTGGTCATTTCCACCATCATGCACCATCTTACGTCTCCCACGCTCGGTGTGTGACTTATCTGCAATAATTTTCTCCTTTGTCTTTATTCCATTTCTGATAGTTTGCCCTCCATGCAACACGCTCAGCGGCGACTTGCTCCCAATGTGCATTATCAATGCCTGTATCAATCATGCCCCGTATACACACATTTTTGTATCGTAGTAGAGGCCGACCCTGAGATCTCTTACCCATCTGTAATTCACCAAAAATGATGTCCTTTGGTATTCTACCATCATCCATCCTCCTAAGATGTCCTATCCATCTAAGTCTACGAAGACTGAGCATGGAATAAACCGTCACACAACCCGATCTTTCCAATACTTCAGTATTTGTGATTTTGTCTTGCCACTTAATACCAAGAATTCTTCGCAGACACCGCATATGAAAGCTGTTTAAACGTTTCTCTTGGTGTGAGTAAGTTGTCCAGGTTTCACTGCCATAAAGAAGAGTACTAAGGACACAGGCTTGATAGACAAGGACTTTTGTTTTGGCAATAAGTTTCCTGTTCTCCCAGACTGCTTCTTAACCTGTTCATTGTTGTTGCTGCCTTACAAATCCGGATGTTGATTTCTTGATCTAGGGATAATTTGCTATTTACCACTGATCCTAGATATGTAAAATGGTCTACCTATCTCTAGTTCGGCGTCGTCAATAAAGATTGATGGTACCTCCATGTGCACCTTGTGACATAATCTGTGTCTTCTTTTTGCTAATTGTTAAACCAAATTCAGAACAAGCATTGGAGAATGCAGATAGTAGACATTGTAATTCTTCCTCAGAGTGGGTCGTAACTGCAGCATCATCTGCAAAAAGCAACTCTCTGATCAGTACCCTCCTAATTTTGGTCTTAGGCCTTCAATCTCTGAGCATTGTAGAGGCCGCCATCTGAGCGTGAGTGAATGTATATACCACCATCCTGATCACGAAAGGCATATTTCAGTAGAAGTGAAAAGTATATTCCAAAGAGGGTGGGAGCTAGTACACAACCTTGCTTAACTCCTCTCTTGATTTCAAACTCTTCAGAAGTTGCACCATCAAACTTGATTACACCCTCCATGCCTGTGTGGAACGATTCCACAATGGACAGAAGAGTTGGTGGGCAGCCAATCTTCTTTAGTGCCTTGAACAGACCCTCACGACTGACCAAATCAAATGCCTTTTTGAGGTCGATGAAGGCAATAAACAGTGGTTGATTCTGTTCACGGCATTTTTCTTGCATTTGTTGCAATGAGAATATCATATCAGTGGTAAACCGGTTCTGTCGAAAGCCAAACTGTGATTCGGGGTAGACTTGATCTCCTAGGACTTGAAGTCTGTGCAAAACAATTCTGACAAATACTTTCCAACAATACACAGAAGTGAGATACCCCTATAGTTGTTGCAGTCACTCCGATCGACCTTGTTCCTGTACATTGTTATGATGCTTGAATCTTTGAAATCCTGTGAGACTTGTTCTTCTCGCCAGCATAGCTCTATTAGCTGGTGGATCTTTAGAGTGAGTGTGTCTTGCCCACACCTGATAACCTCTATTGGAATCCCATCCTTACCTGGAGCCTTGCCAGATGCAAGTTCAATTATAGCACATTTAACTTCTGTTATGGTGGGAAGTATGTCCAGGCTGTCAAGAGTTGGTAGAGCCTCAATGGCATTGAGAGGTTCCGCTAGTTTGGTCTCAAACTTGAGAAAATCTCCAAATCGTGCTCTACCCATCTGTCCATCTGCAGTTTCTTATCAGTTATGATTTCTCGAGTTAAAGTTTTCAATGGTTCACTTCTTTTGATCATTGGACCACGGGCTTTCTTTATTCCTTCATACATGCTTCTGATGTTTCCCTTATCACTTGCGATTTGAATAGTCTCACATAACTAGATCCAATAATCATTTGCACACTGCCTGGTAGCCTTTTGAACATCCTTCCTAGCTTGCTTTATCTCACTTAGAGTGTTACGTGTTGGTCTTCCCTTGGTTCATAAGAGAGCTATCTTCTTCTTATCAATCAACGGCTGCAAAGTCGGGCTGTTTGCCGCAAACGAGTCCTGCCTCTTATGATCCACAGTGCCGTAAACCCCTAGCGCAGTTTTATAAAGAGTTTCCTTAAGTTGACCGCACTTTTCACTTACTGTACAGTTTTCTGGTGTATCAGTGAAAGCGTCTCAAATTGCTGTTGAAACTGAAAGCACTTATCAGGATTGTTAATATTAATAATATTAATCCCGGGGCTAGATTTGTGTTTAGCTGTGTAGATTCTCTTTGGTCTCAGTCTAACCCTTGCAACAACGAAAGAATGATCCGTATCACAGTCAGCACTGTGGTAACTTCGAGTCAATGATATATGGTTCAGATGTTGTCTCCGTGTGATGATGAAGTCCAGTTGGTGCCAATGGCCGAATCTTGGATGTTTCCATGTGACCTCATGCAGCTCTTTTGTATTAAAAAAGGAGTTTGTAATACATAGGTCATTACTGGTGCAATGATCCAGCAGCCTTTGCACATTTTCATTCATGCGGCCGAAGTTGTATTTTCCAAGGCACACTGGCCATGAACTCGAGTCCTTGCCCACAATCAATCAATCAATCAATCATGTGCCATGCCGGAAAGCCACACGAGCCTTGAAATCACCGAGCATATAAATGTAGTCAGATTTTGGAACTGCCTTGATCACTGAGTCTAACTCCTCATAGAACAAATCCTTCAGATCATCAGAGGAATCGAGTATCGGTGTATATGCAGTAATAATGGTGGCAAAACCACAAGTGGGTTCCAAGCGCAGGGATAATAGTCTTTCATTACCTGCTGCTGGAATTTCAATCATTCTTCATTGCAAAGCCCACACCGTGTTGCCTTTTTTCTGCCTTTTTTCTGCCTGCAGGTCTGTAGGTCTCTCCCACCGTCGCAGGCAACGCGTGGCGCCCCATGATCTACGCCAATTGACAGGGACTTATAACCCGTAACAGTTGCCTCTCGCTTTGATTCCGAGACCGGTTAAGACCAGG
This sequence comes from Cepaea nemoralis, assembly GCA_014155875.1. Classification (NCBI taxonomy): domain Eukaryota; kingdom Metazoa; phylum Mollusca; class Gastropoda; order Stylommatophora; family Helicidae; genus Cepaea; species Cepaea nemoralis. Next base: position 311,649 of record JACEFZ010021239.1, on the reverse strand, counting down.
GATGGAGTTATTGCCTCTCCATAGCACAAAGCCTGGGCTAACATATAGAGATCACGTGTTGCCCATGCAGCATGATCCCTCTCTCGGCTCCCTAGTTCACTCCAGAGGAAAGGTAACACCTACACATCTGGAACAAGACAAGTTGCAGAAGCTGCCGGATCAGCAAAGCAATGCTCCAACTGTCCGCCTGTCGGAGCTTCGATCCTCGACCAGTTGCCAACCAAACCTTAGGGCCTGGTCTGCCCTGCCATGACATTTTGTCTTTAGGTTGCATTTTCTCGCACCAGGGTAAGGCTTGTACCCTCCCTATTGCGCTCTTCCGCTCGAAGCCGTTGGCACAATGTGGGGTGTGGGGTTTGGTGAGCGCCGCCCAACGTTCGGCACTAACAGAAAGCAGGTAGTACCGTCTACTGTAATACGGTAGCTCTGTCATATCTGACTAAGACCTGACAGAAATGTGTGTGTGTATATGTGCGTGCATATATGTATGTATGTATGTATGTATTTATGCACGTATAGTCCATATTGTATATTTGGGCATCTTTCATTTTATAATATTTACTGCTAGGCGAATATAACATTTATAATAGGGACATTACAATTGTTGTGTGCAAGATAAGTAATATGAAGAGCTGAATGCAAGATGTGTCTGCGGTCCCAATTTGACATCTTTTGTTGTAAAATAAAATAGGTTGATTTGTTCATTCTTTAGATCTAGATACATATCTGTCTACCCTTTTCTCTATCTAAACACCTACCAGTCCCTTCACGCCCTCACCCTAATCAGGCTAAACTATTTTCACAGCTGACAGCGATTATATCGTTATCTGTACCAGAAATTAGCCCCAAAATGGGTAACAATGTCAAGGAAAAGCATAAACAGATAACCCCCTTAGTGACAGGCAACGGGTATGACTACCCAAGTCTATGTTATCGTTTGTTAGTTACACAACCCGCATGTGTAACCATTAGAGGACAGGACATAAAAACATAGACAGTCCTATAGCAGATACACCGTTGGAGGCGTGACGTGTAGGACCTTCACTTATTCTAGGACTCGGTCTACAAGACAAGGTGTTTAAAAAGACAATTCTAAAAAAAAAACGCTCTATTATCCATTTTTACGAGACTGGTTCGGCCCTCAAAGCTGTAATGGTTGTCAATACAAATCCTGCATTGCTACGGCAGGCTAGAGCATGAATTACTAAGGCACCGCTACTCAAATAATGAGTTAATAAGAACTGAACACTGGCTACTGTTTTGACGGGCAAGCGCACTAATAACTATACCACAGCTGATTTGGTAATCTTATATATAAAAGGCGATCTCCGTCTGTCTGTCTGTCTGTATGTCCATATGTTCTTTATGCGCTCCGATTGAGATGAAATTGTCTACACGTTTTCCTTTCATTCCAGCGCAGCCCACTGTGATATTTTTTTAGTGTGAAATCGGCTGCTTACCCAATATTATTTCATTTTCCATTTTTCATTATAATTTCATATATCTCAGGGGACTTAACTCTGTAAAAGTTATTTCAAGGGTATAACTTATAGTTGTATTGTGGCATCGTTTTCAAAGATTTATAAACTCTGTGTCTATAGTTATGTACCGGCATATGAGTTATAATAAACAATGATACAATCTTTAAGGCATTTTCAAAGTTTTCATAAAAATAATGCACAATGCATAACATTGTAACTCATCTTTTTATGCTTAAGAAGTTACTGTAGTCATGCAGGTGATTAGAAAGAGTTTTCATTAAAAATAATGGATGGTGTGTGGAAGGACATTCTTTTAAGTTACTTTTTTTGTTGTATGAATTTAATGAGACGCTACCCGCCAGGAGCTGGGCAAAGCCACGCCGGGTCAGATAGATACACAGACCCACCTTTTCGCTGCAGTTGTCTACAGGCATATGCGTTAAATCCTCCTCCTCCTCTCCCCCTCCTACCCTCTTCCTCCTCCTCCTCCCTCTTCCTCCTCCTCCTCCTCTTTCTCCTCCTCCTCCTTCCTCCTCCTCCTCCCTCTTCCTCCTATCTCCTCCCTCCTCCTAATCACTCCTCTTCCTTCCTCCTCCCTTCTCCTTCTCTCTCCTCCCAATCCCTCCTCCTCCCTCCTTCTAATTCTACGTCCTCCCCCTCATTCCCTCCTCCTCCTCCCTCCCCCTTCTCCTCCCTCTTCCTCCCTCCTCCTCCCTCCTCCTCCCTCTCCTCCTCCATCCTCCTCATCCTCCCTCCTCCTCCCTCCTCATCCTCTCTCCTCCTCCCTCCTCCTCCCTCTACCTCCTCCCTCCACATCCCTCCTTCAACTCCCTCTTCCTCCTCCTCCCTCCTCCTCCCTCCTCCTCCTTCTCCTCCCTCCTCCTTCTCCCTCCTCCTTCTCCCTCTTCCTCCTCCCTCCTCCTCCCTCCTCCCTCCTCCTAATCACTCCTCTTCCTTCCTCATCCCTTCTCCTCCTCTCTATTCCTACTCCCTCCTCCTCCTCCTACGTCCTCCCCCTCATCCCTACTCCTCCTCTTACCTCCTCCCCCTCGTCCTCTCTCCACCTCCCTCCTCCTCCTCCTCCCTCTTCATCCTCCTCCCTCCTCATCCTTCCCCTCCTTCTCCACCCTCATCCTTCTCCCTCTTCCTCCTCCCTCCACCTCCCTCCGCCTCCTCCCTCCACCTCCTCCCTCCGCCTCCTCCCTCCTCCTCCTCTCTCCTCCTCCTCCCTCCTCCTCCTCCCTCCTCCTCCTCCCTCCTCCTCCATCTCCCTCCTCCTCCCCCTGCGTTCTTCTCCTCCCTCCTTCTCCCTCCTCCTCCTTCTCCTTCCTCCTGCCTCTTCCTCCTCCCCCTCCCTATTCCTCCTCCTACCCTCCTCCTCCTCCTCGCTCCTCCTGCCTCCTCCTCCTGCCTCCTCATCTTTCCTCCTCCCTCCTCCTCCCTTCTCCTACCTTCTCCTCCTTTCTCCTCCTCCTAATCCCTCCTACTCCCTCCTATTCCTCCCTACTCCTCCTTCCTCCTCCCTCCTCTTCCCTCCTCCTCCTTCCTCCTCCCTCCTCCTCCCTCCTCCCTCCTCCTCCCTCCTCCTCCCTTCTCCTACCTCCTCCTCCTCTCTCCTCCTTCTAATCCCTCCTCCTCCCTACTATTCCTCCCTACTCCTCCTCCTCCTTCCTCCTCCCTCCTCTTCCCTCCTCCTCCTCTCTCCGCCTATCTCTTCCTCCCTCCTACTCCTCTCTTCTCCACCTCCCTCTTCCTCCTCCCAGCTCCTACTCCTCCTTTTCCTTCTTCTGCTGATGCTGCTGCCGCCGCTCCATTTACCCAAGTTAATTGTTGGGGAAGATGTAAAGATCTTTCAAGTGCTCTTTCTAATGCTTTTTGTAAGTTGGTCTTCGTTTATCTAAGGTTGTTCTAACTGCAACCAATAAATGATTAGACAGACAGGCAGACAGACAGACAGACAGAGAGGGAGGGACGGACAGACAGACAGTCGGGAACGGGAACTTATATGACTACTTATATGAATTAAATGAGATGCTCGCCATCAGGGACTGGGCGAAGCCGGGCCGGATCAGACAGATAGACAGACAGACAGACAGATAGATAGTCGGGAACGGGAACGGGAGCTTATATGACTACTTATATGAATTAAATGAGATGCTCCACACCAGGTGTTGGGCGATGCCGGGCCGGGTCAGACAGACAGACAGAAAGACAGACAGAAAGACAGACAGTCGGTAACGGGAACGAGAACTTATATGACTACTTATATGAATTAAATGAGATGCTCCCCACCAGGGACTGGGCGAAGCCGGGCCGGGTCAGCTAGTGAGTTAATAAAAATGAGTTGATACATACGGTCTCGTGGGATATGGAGGACGGGGAAGACTGAGAGATAAATACCTGGATAACTTGACCTCGTTGTGAAATCGGGGCAAGAAAACAGGCCTGATTCACAACATTGGTGACTGTGTAAGATGGCGAGCCACGAAAGTCTACGCCTATCGGTATGGTACATCACGATCTCTGTCATCTACTGCCTAGTACCCTGCGGTGTAGGACAGGAGTGAGGTCTTGAATTAACGCCACCCGGCTAGTGCAGTCGCCGCAAACTGTCCAGGTTAGGGTTTTCTTTTTGCCCCCGACATAAAAACAAAATTAACACCTTACT